>RJWT010002846.1:0-39017 GCA_004365215.1 Cuniculus paca
TTGCCAAATGACATCTAAATTTACCTTAATTATTGATACTATGCAAAACAGGACTTAGAATTAAACCTATTAGGATCAAAAAGTCAGTAGAATTAGTATTTTTAGAGACAGTTTATCACTTCACCTCCCCACATTTCATCAATTCATTCACTGTTCAATGAAAATAAATACTTACTATAAAAATCTAGTAAAACTAGACAAAATTTTATTATAGAGTACATTTCTCTTATTGGCCAGTCTGCAATGGATAGTACACATGTGTGTTGTTCCACATCTTCATTCCTTATGTACTAAAGCTCCCTTTTGCAATATTTCAGTCTTCACAATGGGACCTTTTCAGTTCTCATTCCCTTGTGTACTCATTCATCTGTGTGACTAAAGTGTTAACAGGCAACTAACTGGTCTACCTTTTGGATCAAAATTAAAATAAAGATATTTACTTTTTTAAAAAATGCCCTGCACTAATAGTGTGAAAATAAATTCATAAGTATATAGTCAATTGACTTTTAACTAAGTAGACAGAGAAATTCAATACAGAGAAAATACTTTCATATCAACTATGCTTGAATAAATGTGGAAACGTGGAACAATGTATCTTAACATTTACTACACATAATACACAAAAATTATGTAAAACTGCATCATAGAACTGGATGCAAAAGCTGCAAATATAAAAGGTACAAATAAACTTATGAGAGAAAATACTAACAACTTTGGTGAGGAGGAAAAGCAACAAAAATTTTTATGTATCATTGACAGCAATGTAAAGTAGAAAAATCACTTTTGAAAACAGTTTAGCCCTGCATTACACAGTTAATTATTCTAGCTCCTTTAAATGTAACCAAAAGAATTGAAACATCTCTTTATACAAAAATTAGTACGCAAAGGTTCAAAACAGCTTTACTTATAGAAGTCAAAAAGTAGAAGCAAACCAAACATCTATCAACAAGAAAATGGATAAACTCACTGCATATATCCATACAATGGAGTGTTACATAATAAAAAAGGAACACACTACTTATGCCTATATGAATCTCTAAAATATTATGCTAAGAAAAAGAAGTCAAACCTGAAGGATAAAGGCTATATGATTCTACTTATATGGAACTCTAAGAAATCCTAAGTAATAAATGCATTAGAGTTTAAATCAATGGTTACCTAAGACCAAGGGCTGGAGGTGGAATTAACTGGATAAGCACACAAAAAGACCGTTTAAGGAGATGGAAATGTTCTATATTTTGAATTGCAGTAACTGTTACACAGCATATAACTTTTTCAAAACTCTTCTAATTAACACTGAAAACAAATGTAAGTTGTTTTATACCTATAATCCATAAAACACTTATAATTTTTTAACATAATTTCTCTTCCCAAAAATGAAACAATGAAATTTAAGAGCAAATTCAACATGTGAAGGAGATATGTTAGAGATTAAGGTGGTTTTCTTGTTTGTTTTGGTTACTTTTCTCTCGTTGCTGAGACAAACACCTGACACCCAAAATTAGGGAAGAAAAGGTTTATTTGGCTTACAGTTTCTGGGGATTTCAGTCCATACTTAGCTGGTTCAAAGGCAGGATGGCATGGCTGGGGCAGCAGCTGTTCATGGCACCTGCAAGTGGCAAGAGCAAACCGCACAAAAGAGGGAAAAACTCACCTTCTTCTCGACCTTACATTGTATGTCGGCTCCACTCCTGGGCAGGTGCAGCACTTACACCGCCAACCCCAGCACTAGACAACGAATCAATCACAAATGCTAAATTCAGCTGCTTCCATGACTACATGAGGCTTGGGGGGGCCACTTATATACAAACCATAACATTGTTTTACAATTTACTGATCTTAGCTGTGAAATTCAGAATTTTATTAGATTATTTACTTTGATTATTTACAGAGCCTATCCACCTTCAAAGGAATTCTGTCTAGAAAACAATTAAAGACTTGCTTTTAGGAATGATTAAAATCCCTCTAGAGACAAGTTAAAAATAATATATATGTGCCGACTGGCAGGTATGAACCAGTCTAAATTTTAAAAGGTCAAAGCTGAAATTAATCAAGTAAATCATTAAATTTTAATGCATTTAAATACAGTCATACTTTGGTTCATGAACAATTCACAAACTCCACATACAATGACCAACAGGGCCATGACCATCTTCCCCAGAATCACGAAACAATTTAACTTTGTGAACCGAGGAACCATTATTTATTATCAAAAAATTTCAACAAAAAGACTGGAGCAACAAAAAGACAAGTAATTTAGAATGTTGTATCTTTAAGTTAGAACAATTCTAAATGCATTTATATACTTCATGTAATGTACTATCGAAAGGCTTATTTCATCACATCATTAAAATTTCATAATGTAATGCTCTCATTTAAAAATTATAACACATGAACCATTTTTTATATTTGATAATGTATAACACAGATGCATTGAACTATTCAATATAGTGATATACTATACCTATTGCTCTATTATGAAAACTGTAAAACATAGTCACTGAAAACAGTTACCATTTTATTTGTTCACAATTTTGGGGGTCAGCAATTTGAGCTCAGCTCAAATGGGAAGATACTGTACTGTTCTGAGCAGAGGTCATTCCCACAGTTTCTATCACTTGGAAGCTCAGTTGCAGCTACCTACTCTAAAACAGCTTCAAGAACTTTTCTGGCCACAAGTACTGACATTCACTTGAGCATACCACCCGCGAGGCTAGCTAGCTCCTTCACATGAAGAGGGACAGCAGAAGCTACAAAGTCTTTTAAAGCCAAATCCCACAACTCCCACAATCTTTCTTCTGCTCTAATCTTCTGGCAAACCAAGTTAGAAGGCCTGCTCAGATTCACTGTAATGAAGAAATAAACTCTACTTCATAAAAAAAGAGACAAAATATTTAACAAAGGATTTGCATAGAAATGAAAAGAATATACAGATGAAAGGATGGCTATTTTATGCCATCTACGCATACTAGTGTATAGATTAAAAAAGTAGACTATGTAAAAAAAAGTTATTTTTATTTACAGATAAACAGCATTCCTCACAGAACTAGAAAAAACAATCCAAAACTTCATGTGGAGCCAGAAGAGAACTAGAATAGCAGAAGAAATTCTGGACAGCAAGGGCAAGGGAGGGAGCATCACAATCCCAGACTGCAAGTTATATGACGAAGCTACAGTGATCAAAATAGCAGGGCATTGGCAAAACAAAATCCAAACAAACAAAAAACACTGTGAATCAATGGTTCAGAATAGAAGATGCAGAAACAACTCCAGGCACACTTAGCTACATTCTATTTCATGAATGGGTAAAATCCCTTCACTGGAGAAAAGCCTCTTCAACAATGGTGCTAGGAAAATTGGCTATCCACATGCCAAAGAGAGAACCTAGACTCATCTCTCTCACCATGCACTAAACTAAAATCAAAAAGGATCGAAGATGTAAATGTTAGAATGGAAACAATCTGCTGGAAGGCTTACATTAAATTAAAAAGCTTCTGCACAGCAAAGGAAACTGCTAATAAAATGAAGAGACAACTCACCAAATGGAGAAAAAATTTTGACAGTTACTCCTCAAAGGACTACTGTCTAAAATATATAAAAAACAAAACAAAAAAATAGCCTCCCCAAATTTACAGATTAAATCCTAAAAAGGGCACCTGTAATGAACACTTTGCAGACAACAAAATACAAATGGCCAGTAAATGCATGAAAAAAATATTCAATATCACTGGCCATTCAAGAAATGCAAATTAAAACAATATTATGATTTCATTTCACTCCAAAAATCATGGCTATCATCAAGAAATCAACCAATAACAAATGCTGGCAAAGCTATGGGGAGAATAGAACCCTTCTGCATTGCTGGTTGGGGGGTAAATTGTTACAACTGCTATGGAAATCAGTATGGAGATTCCCCCAAAAAATCACAACAGAAATTTTATTTGACCCAGTTATTTGTCTTGTAGTTATCTTCCCAAAAGAGTTAAAGACATCATACCACAGTGATGCATGCATACCCATGTTTATAGTAGCACAATTCATAATAGCTAAATCTTGGAAATAGCCTGTATGCCCATCAACAGATGAATGGATAAAGAAAACATGGTATTTATGCAAGATAGAATACTACTATGCTATAAAGAAGGATAACCTTTATTTGTGGAAAATGAGTACACCTTAAGACCACAATATTAAGTGAAATAAATCAGACACCCAAGCTTAAACAGTACATGGTTTCTCTAATGCAAAAAACTCAATAGATAAAATGTGAAATAAAAGATTATAGGAAAAAAAGAGAGCAAGAAAAGTTATTGTAATCCAGAATGGGCAAAGTATCTAAAAGTTACCTGGATTTACTATAATTTTCTACTGTGTTTTCTATGTTTTTTGGCCTATTAGTCTGGTTGTTAATTTGTGTACATGATCATTAACTTTATAAGGTATTATTAGATAAACTAATTCCTATGGTTAATACATTGTGTCAACTTGAGAAGTTTAGAAGTTTAACTGAGAGACTCAGCAGGGAGCCAGGGTTCTTACTTTGTAAATATCCTCATCCTGTGCAAAGGAGGGCAAGGACATTTTGTGAGTGTTACACCTACCCTGAAGGTTTTTGGGGGGGTGGCCTGTGTACAATTTAAGGGTAGAGAAGAGGCTTGTGTTTCCCCCATTTTGCTCTGGCTGCTGGCTTGAAGTGTTGCCCCAGTGCCATGCCACCCTGCCTTGGAGCCAGCTGATTATGGACTGAAATCTCCAGAAACTGTAAGCTAAGTAAACCCTTTCTTCCCTAATTTTGGGTGTCAGGTATTTATCTCAGCAATGAAGAAAGCAACCAAGACACTAATGTAATGCTGCTAAAAATAAAACAAAGGTGGAAGGAAGGGGAAATAAAAAGAATTGAGACATGTTACATTCATGTACCAATTCCCTACAATTAATGTAATTACTATGTACTCCAAACATATACTACTAAAACTTTTCAAAAATGTTTTAAATGCTATGAAAGGGAAATTCATAACAATAATTCAATTTGTTACAGATTCAATACACATAAGAAAACTTCAAATATTTAGCAAAATTATCAACAGTGAAAAAATATGGAAAAGTGTACTATAGTGCATATGAAATTTTTGACTTTATATTCTAACATTTTAACAATTAGCAATTATCAATAAAGACCATACAACTTGCTTCACAATGGAAATAGTGAATAAAAAACAAGAGACATGATAATTTAGAAAAATAATTCAACAAAGAAAAAAACACAAGAAATAAAGTTAACATGTGGAATTTACATAAAGAAAAAACATTCCAGAAAGCACAAAAAAGATCTTCTCAAACACACTCTGCCCATATTCTATTGTAACAGAATATTTTTAATCACATGCTAATCTTTCTGTTTCCTTTACTTACTAAAAATATGTCTTGCTCATGTTTGTATTTTCTACTCATGGCAAAGGAGCCAACACAGACAAAATAATATATTCTTGGTGAGTGGATGAATAAATGACAAAATAAACTGTAAAAGTGCATAATAGTCAAACATGAACTATAGTATATAAATCAGTCACAAAATACAACGTATTTTAAACAAAAAGAAATACAAAGTATGACTGAAAGCTATCGTGGACGTTTTAGTTAAAAAATGTACAGTGAAAGATGCATTACCATTAATTCTCTTCAAAATACTCTACCTCGCTTGGAACACACATATCCTATGATTCTTGGCACTTTGTAAAGCATTTCCTTAAGTCCTTTTGAAGAATGTCTTTAGTTGTGCTGTTGTGGCTTCCTCAATGTCCTGAATTGATTCAGTCATTTTGGCATTGAGGAAAAGTCACAAGTTGCAGGTTACCAGATTCGGTGAATAAGTTAGATAAGAACACATTGCAAAGCTTTTATGAGCCTGCCTTTACTCTGAACAGCACTCAACAGCAGCATTCACCATATTTTTTATTGTACCTTGTAAAGACACAAAAGAGGCCTTCCCAAACTGCTTTAGAATATGGCAAGAACAATGAAGTGTGTTCCAAGTAAAGGGATATTTTGAGGAGAATAAATGGCAACATGGCTTTTATTCTAATAACTTTTAAAATGTAAGCATTCACCATATATTGTGATCATACTGCATAAATAGAAAAATTACAGCTATCATCTAAAAGAAGTGACCATCTACACATGACTTTAAAAAGGCAAGGAGAAAACTGGTTCACATATTTCTAAAGATTAGGCTTGTCTCATTTATGCATCTGTCTGTTCATTTCACCAATGAAATTTATTTGAACATGTGCTATAAGTCAACCACTCTTTCAATTTATTTCCTAAATTTTTAGAATTCAGGTAAAACTGCTCCATTTTTTATGCTGCCAGATAATTCTGCCTATCAAAGTCAATCAACTAAATAATCCTTCAATAATTTTTTATGTTTAAAACCACTTGCAAAGATTTAAAGCTAGAACTGATATCCAAAAAAGTGAACTCTACAGTCAAACCCAGTTCAATCTACAGCTACATCTAAAAGCTCCAAATGCAGCAAGTTAAAATGGGATGTTCAGAATGTTTCTGAGAATCAAATAAATACAAATTTATATTCACTGTACTTTAAAACAAAATGTTAAATTATTGAATGTATTAAATATTTAAACATATATTAAGCTGGGCATGGTGGTTCCTGTCTCTAATTCCAACACTTAGGAGGCTTAGGCGGAAAGATTGCTGTGAATTCGAGGCTAACCTATGTTACATAGTGAGTTCAAGGCCAGCCTGGACTACATGAGACCTTATCTCAAAAAAAAAAAAGTAGTTTTAGATACTGTCACTTAAATTACTAAACCTCAATTGCGTGGAAAATAAAATATTTCCAAAATATTTCAACCCTGGAAGATTCTGGATACTTGTTTCACTGAAGAAACTGAGCATGAAATTTATATTTAACTGTTCAGGGTAGCATTATATATACAGAACATTGAAAGTAGTAAACTTATAATAAAAAACTAATATGACAGATTCTTTTATAACTCTTAGATATGCCATGAGTTTATGATTGCAATCATTAGAAATAATTCTGTAGCAATAAAAATTATTAAATAAGAGTCCACATTCCTTAAATTTTATAAAATTAGCATTTTTATTATTAACATCAATCTACTTTAGTGTGAAGCTAATTTAAATTATTCATATGTTCTAAATAAATTTATTTGATGGCTCATTGTTTAAAACTATAAAATCTAGAATACTAGAATGTAGTATATATTTTGAACAACTTACCAAATAATGAGAAAATAAAATGGAAATATCTCAAGGTAATGGGAAAAAAAGAATGTAAAAATAAATGCAATATGATTAAATTCCATCTGTGGAAACCTAAAGGCATTTCAATGCATTGGTGTTGGTATATGGAGTGGAATAAATGGCTCATCAGGCCAAGTTGGCTAGCAGAATCATTATGATTAAAGCCCATGGGGTGCCTTGCAATACAGGGGATGGATGCTATAACATGGATGAAGATGGAGGGCACCGCCTTTAAGAACCAGGCAATCAGGTTGGTTTCCCTGTGACTCTAAGGCCATAGCCAGCTGCATGTGGACTAGCACCAATATCAGGTCTGAAGGCATGTACCCATGCAGCTCCTCCTACCCCTCTTCCCTTGACCTTGCTTAGATGCCTATTACCGACAGGATGTGGAGGGAGCATCATAGTTTCTACTACTCTACATTCTATAAGGGAGTACTGAAGAGTCCTTCAGTAAGTCTGTAGCTCCAGCCAGTGTCTTGACCCCAAGAATACATGGCCAAAGAGGCCCAAGAGGAACTTTGCCCATCCTTAGCTGCACTCCTTTTTATAGGCAGACACTGTCATGGTAGCAGCAGATAATGCCACTATTGCTGCTATCACTCAGCCTACAAAATGTTCACTGTTGCCCCACCTTATCTAACTACTACTAGGTGTGAGTGTCAGAGAGGGGGTTATGGGTGGTCACTCTCTAGTCCTGTACCACCGATTAGTCAAAGGGTTCATGAGGTTTCAAGCTTCTTGTCAATACTAAGGCTGCCAATGTCAGAGCCTCTTGCTAGTGGCAGGCTTAGCATCAATAGTGTCTCAGTAGTGTCCTCATTCTTCCATGCTACGCGGAAAGACAGGGTCACTCTAATTCTACCGTAGTCCTCATTATTCCCAAAGGCATTAATCACAGCCCAATTAGCCATAAGAAAAGTGCACTAAAGTGCCAAGATGGAAAAAAGTCAATATTGCATAGCATACTGACACCCCAAGTCATATTTTTAAGAGAAACCCACTTATGAAGGACATAAAAGTGGTAAAGATATCTGAACCACTAGATACACAAATCTCGACATTAACAGCAGAAAAAATATTGGAAAAAACAATGTTACATAGAACCTTGAATATAATTAATCTCTAGTAACAGAACCCAAAAAGTTTATATGAATGAACAACCTGATTAAAAAATAAAACTCAAAAGAATGATTTTTAAAAGCTAAATGAAGTTCAAGAGAATACAGATAAAGTTAAACAAAACTAAGAATCTCGTCTTGGCTACTTTTCTCTCATTGCTGAGATAAAATATCTGATGCCTAAAATTAAAGAGGGAAAGGCTTATGTAGCTCACAATTTGTGGACATTTCAGTCTATAATCAGTTGACTCAAGGCAGGGTGGCATAGCACAGGGGCAACAGTTCAACATGGCAGAAGACAGAAAAAGTACCAAGAGCAAAAAGGGTAGGGGGAGCAAGCTTCTTTTCCTCCCTTATATTTTAAGCAAGCTACCACCCACTAGGGTAGTTGTAGCACTTACACCATCTCCATACCCTCATCTTGCACAGGCTCAGGATGTTCACAAAGTAAGACTCCTGGCCCCCTGCTGAGTCGCTTAGTAAACTTCTAAACTTCTAAAGTTGACACAACATATTAACCATTACAAATCTATAACTGATATTGAGAAATTCAACAAAGACCTTGATTTTGAAAAAGAACTATACAGAAATCTTGGAAATGACAAACTCAAAAAACTCAATGCAGACAGACAAATTACAGTAAAGAAAAACCTGAAACAATTAATTACACCCAGTGGAAGAAAGAATACCTAAAGTCAAAGACAAGTGTTCAGAAATATCATAAACAAAAAATTTAAATTACAAAATGAGAGTGTTCACAAGACTATTGGGACACCACCAAAAAAACAAATGTATGCATGTTTAGGACACTCGAAGGAAAGTGGAATAGGAAAGTTATTGGATAAAATAACAGCGGAACACTTTCCTAATCTTGAGAAAGACACGAACATCCATCCATCCATCTATTTATTTATTTATTTATTTATTTATTTATTTATATTTTAAAGAGAATAAAACAAAACAGAACAAAGCAGATCAGCAATACAAGCAGCACAGGACTTCAAAAATAAGACAACAGGAAATCAATAGTGGCTACCATAATGTCTTGTTTTCTTCGAAATACTTGTCCATACCTTCATACCCAATTAACTCTAACAAAACAAAATAGTATAAAACCAGTCAAAACAAAAGAATATCCATATATTGGAGGCTAACAGGATTTCAGACACACTTGGCTAGGAAAGATCCATGCTATGATATATCACAGTCAAACTTTCAAGAGTACAAAAACAAAAAAAATTCTAAATTATGCAGAAAAAACATGCCAAGTCACATTTAAGTGGATCCACATTAAACTAGCAGCAGTTATCTCAGCAGAGATCCTAGCAGGAAGTAAATACAATATTTACAGCACATTACATCAGCATCTACACCATACACATTTTTTTGTCAGCATGTGGAGCTCCTTTTAGAATACATCTTACATGAGGTCACAGAACAAGTCATAGAAAATTAAAAACAGTGGATATTAGTGTACCCTGTATCTTTTCTGATCACAATGGAATGAAACCTGAGATCCAAAACAAAATGAACTTTAGATACTACACAAACACATGTACACTGAACAACATAATATTTGAATGAAGAATGGGGTCACTGAAGAAGTCTGAAAGAAAATTTTACAAACTTCTTGAAATGAAAAATGGAAGCACAGCATACGAAAACTTCTAGAATACATTAAAAGTAGTAATAGGAAATGCAGTAAAAACAGTAGTAGGAAGTTTATAGTAATGAATGCATACATCAAAACAATAGAAATCTTTCTAATAAATAATCTTATACAACTCTCAATGACTTGAAAAAATCAGTAGATGAAAGATTAAAACATAAAAAGACAAAAAATTGCAAAAAAATCAACAAAACAGTTTTTGAAGAGATATTGAAAATTGATAAAAATTTGCTCAAGGAGAGGGGAAAAAAAAGACCCAATCTAGTTGATAGAATTGAAGGGAAAAGAACTCTTTCAAATCTGTATGCCAGCATTACTCTGTTACCAAAATCAGACAATGACAAAACAAAAATAAATATGAACTAGTAACACTAGTATAGAACATATAGAATTTCTCAAAATACCAGCAAATAAAAAAACCAACACATGATCCAGATGTTTCAACCAGAGGATGGAAGAAAGCTTCTATATATATAAATCAATATATGAAATACACCGTCACATCAAAAATGGAAGGACACACGTTATATTATCATCTCAATACATGCACAAAAAGAATTCAATAAAATTTAACATCTTTTCATGATAAAAGATCTGAAAAAATTAGGCACTAAAAGTTCACACCAATATAATAAGGAATACCTACAACAAACCCAAAGCCAGAATCATACTGAATGTGGAAAACCTGAAATCATTTTCCCTAAGACGTAGATCAACATAAGGGAGTCTACTCTTAGAACTCTTATGTAACAGTTTCTTAGCCAGAGATGTTAGGAACCAGGAAAAAAACAAAACAAAACAAACAAAAAAAAAAACCATAAAGGACGTATGAAGAGGAAAGGAGAAGGTGAAATTACCCTGTTTGCAGTAATGTGATTCTATAGATAGAAACACATAAAGACTTCACCAAAACCTATTAGAACTGACTGACATTCATTGAAACAACAGGTTGCAAAATTAACACATGAATCATTATCTTTTCTATACTGCTACCATAAATTTGCTAAGAAAACAATCATGAGAGCAAACTCATTCACAATTGCAACTAAAAACAAAACAAAACAAAAACCCTAGGAATAAATTTTACCAGGTGAGTAAAACTATGTACAGCAAAAATTACAAAACACTGATTAAAGAACTTGAAAAATGGAAAAATTTCTCATCTTCATGGGTTAGAATGATTACCATTATTAAAATACCCACACTGTCCAAATGCAATCCTCATCAAAATAACAAATATATTGCTCACAGAATTAATTTTTAAAAAATTGTATAATATATATGGAGGCAAAAATACTTTGACTAGCCAAAGCAACCTTGAGGAAAAGAGAAAAGATGGAGGTATCCCAACACTTGATTTCAAGACATTTCACACAGACATAGTAACAAAAACAGCATAGAATTGGCATAAAAACAGATATGCAGATCGGCGGAACAAAATGGATATCCAAAAATAAACCCAAAGTGCAGCCAAATGATCCCAAACAAAAGTGCCAAAAACATATATTGGGGGAGAGGCAGCTTCTTCAACAACTAGAGCTGGGAAACTGGATATCCACAATCTGAAGATTAAAACTTGACCCCTCTCTTTCATATTAAAAATAATCGAGTCAAAATTAATCACGTTCCTTAAGACTTAAAACCCTGAAGCTACTAAAAGTAAACAGCTTACAACGTTGGTAATGAGTTTTTTGGATAGGACCCCAAAAGCTCTGGAAACAAAACCAAAACTTGACAAATCAGATTATGCCAAATGAAAAAGACTTGGGATCAAAAGGAAACAGTCAACAAAGGGAAGTGACAACCAATAGGATGGAAGAGAATATTTGCCAACCGCTCATCTGACAGTGTTAATATCAACAACATATAAAGAACAGCAGCAAAAAAAAAACCTTAAAAGTAAAGGTAAAAACTGGGCAAATGATCTGAATAGACACGTCTAAAGGGAAGAAATACAAATGGAAAAGAAACATTAAAAAAATACTCAATGGCTCTCACCATCACGAATCTTCAAATCACAATTAGCACCTCAGCCCATTAAGAATGGTTATCATCAAATGAGTAACAGGGCTGGAGGATATCTCAGTGAGAATGCTTGCCTAGCACGCACAAGGCTCTGAGTTTGACCCTCAGCAACACCAAAACAGAAACAAAACAAAATAAAAAAGCAAAAATAAAAAATGTTGCCAGTTATTTAAAGAAAAAGGAACTCATATACACTGCTTGTGAGGATGCAAATTAGTGTAGGTACTATGAAACCTTCAGGCCTGCTCAATGTGACGATAGTCACAATAGCTGAGAGACAGAATCAACTGAAGTGCCCAATAGGAGATGAATTGATAAAAAAGAACAAGTGGTATAAATATATAATGGAAAATTATTTAACCATAAATAAAAATGAAATCCTGTCATTTGCAGCAAAATGGACAGAACTGGAGAACGTTATGTTAAGGGAAATACGCCAGACACAGAAAGACAAATACTGCATGTCCTCTCTCATATGCAGAAACTAATGTTGAACTCAAAATAGAAGTTATTACCAGAGATCAATATGGGCATGGGGTAGGGATGTAGAAAAAAAGAATGGATTTGATCAACGCATGTTGTATGCATGTACGGAAATATTACAAAGACCCCCCCATTAATATGTTCTTTCAAATACTAAAATTTCAAACTAGTATTGGTCACAATGGATAAATTTACAATAAACAATTTAATGAAGCCACCACATGTTTTCAAACTATTTATAGAATAAGAAGGTAAACTTTGAATGACAGAAAAAATCATTTTTAAGAGAATAAAAACATAGCTAGGAATAATCTAAAAGAAATCAAATATTTAAGATCATGTATCTATTGTGTCAAAGATGTACATAATAGTTTTCAATGGTATTCAATATTTTTATTGCTTTAATTTTATGAATTATAAAAAGAAAATTAGAAGGCACCTAAGTTTTAGGTGCCTTTTTTTTTTTTTTTTTTCGGCAGCAGGGATCTAACTCATGACCTCACACTTGCCAGGCAGGTGCTTTGGCCGCTGAGCTAAATCCCCGGCCCCATGTTGCTTATTTTTTACCACTTGAAAATATATAACTTTTCCTTTTTAACAAAATAACTTTACCACACTTTTTTCATTACTTTATTAATCTTTAAGTAGTCAAACATTAGATTGGGAGAATTCAAAGGTTTAGGAAAAGCAACAAGGTATATTCAATACATCACTTAACGATAAACATCGAGTATTTTGAAATTTAAAGTGGCACTGCTTTTCAACAAAACCTTTGCTAAAATAGCTATTCGTTATCTCTACTATCATAAGATAAATTCACAAACTGTTAGTGTTTCTGACTTGATAAAGCCAAGAAGGAAGACAGAAGCTTTTATGTTGATCTTTTCTCTTAAAACCCAACTCACATACACTTCCTCTTTAAGCATCTCATTTTCTCTTAGTCCCTGAACATTGTTCCTTCTTTCTTAAGGCTGTCTCGCAAACTCATCTGAGCAGTTCAGAATTGTAGAAGTATCGGTTTAATACATACATCATTTTGCTGTGGCCTTTCAATTTTCCTTCCATTGAAGACTCTGAAAGAAAGGGGGGAAGAGAGGGAAAAGAGAAAAAGAAGGACAGCTTCAGTAGCTATCAAGCTAACAAGAACTTCTCACAAAAGATACAGTCAGAGTCATGTTAGCCTACATGAAAGAGGGGCAACAAGGAATCCAGTTTTTCCCGTTTTATATTCCTATTTGTAACTTAGGGGAATTTTGGACATATTACACGTTAAGAGGTACACCTTAAGTATTTTCTGTAAAAACATACAAATAGTTATATTTGTGACAATATGAGAACAGAATGCTGATGTTAAATCATATTTCCTTCTACATGTGCATTATTCATTTGAAACACTAAAATAGTACCTATGTGCAAAATTTAAGCTTATTGGCAGCACAAGTAACCCTTTTTATATTCTGAAAACTTTCTAAATCCAAAAGATATCTTCATCGATGCTTGAGACACTTTGATGGCAAGATATGTGTAGATATGTATGTATGCATGCATATCATAGAGAAAATATATTTTTTCTTGATAATCCCCGCTGCGTTAAGGAAAAGGAGATGTCAGAGCCAGAGGGTGCTTTATTATCACAGCAGGATGGAGAAGCTAGAGATACATGAATGGAGAAATTAGAGAAGAGCTAAAATTGCTCTGATTTTAAAAAACGGAATCAGAGAAAAACGTGACCAGAGAAAAACATGACCAGAGTATCTGTTGGCAGTTATTTTAAGGGGACTGGATCTAGTAAAATACGGGGGCCTATATGGACAAGTAAAAAGGTAGAAAGAATAGGAGATCCCCTGACAGATGAAAGTTGAGAAAATTTTTCAAAAACCACAGTACTTAATAAAGATTCTTTGTTGTGTGGCTGGTCACATATATTTTCCCTTTTGTCCCAATATATAGGAAATTTTTTAAAAATCTTTAATAAAATTTCCATAAATCATTTGTGTTTGGAGAATACATTTGCATCAGAAAGTTAAGGGCATGGAATAGGTGTCCTGCCTCAAAATGAAAATCAGAAGCTGTAAGGCAAGGCTGACAAAATCTTTCGGGTTTTGTCTAAAGCTGCATTAACTCCTGCACATCTCTACAAGGTAGATACATAAATGCTGCCTACCATCTACAATGATAGTGTGAACCAAACAATGAGCAAAGCTCTTCACCGTGCAAAGTATTCAAATTTTGTTGAAAACCTCTAATGTTTAAAAATGCTGTATTTAGGTAAAAGCTCACTGCTCATAGCTACTTCTTAGTTTTTTTCTCTAATTACATGCAAACAACATACCTCATCTATTTTAAAATATATGAAGGCAACTATTATGATCCTCAAACTTCAGAATCCATAAAAGTAGTCCAGAGTTTTGTAGCTATTGATCAATATTTCTGGAACATGAGAACTTAACAAAGACCATCAGAAAAGTGTGAAATAGTTCCTTAGACCAGTAAAGAATAGCCTACTCAACAACTGTTAATGCTATTTAAAGTATGTACTCTAACTGGTAGAATTTTTCTTCACTTCTAACTCTGGAAAAGTTGAATACAGATCAAGGAGGTAATGATCTGCACGTCTAGTCCAGTGAAATGTACATGTCAGCTTTGACCTTGAAGTAAAAGGTGGTAGAAAGTAGCCCTCAACATTGTCAACAACCCACAAGCAGAGCATTAATTATAACTTGTGGAATCACACAACCCCCAAACAAGATATTTTAGAGGAAAAAGATAAACTTGGAACTAACAGTATACTATAGTGCTGTGGAAGACAGTTTAAGCTGTAGAACATATGATCTGGTTTACACAGAATACAACTGAGTTACATTGGGCATGTTATTTAATCATCCTGAGCCTGTCTCTTCAGTTGTAAATATGAACAAAAAATAATGACACTTACCCAGTGTCATTAACAGAGTGCACAAGAAAGTATATCCCTAGACAATTTTTTGAGACAAGGTCTCACTAGAGTCCTATGTTGCCTAGGCTTGGCTCAAACTCATGATTTTGCTGCCTTAGGAATTTCACAATTTTTAAAGACAATATTCAACAAAGTAGTTCATATGCTATTTTATTAATACCACAATATTCAACATAATTATTTATATCCTTAACTTTGAACTATTAGGGGATAAGAATTCTCATACTTGTGAACATATAAAATGTTTATTAAGCACTACTTGAATAAAATAAACTTGGAGCACAAACCAGTTTTCGGCAATAAGACAAATAATTTTAAAACCCATGAAGCAGAGCTCAGTGTGCGGTACAAGTCTATGGTCTGTTACTGAGGGAGCTGAAGTAGGAAGAAGACGATTTGTTGATCACAAGTTTGAGTCTAGCCTCAGCAACACGGTGAGACCCTATCTCAAAAACCTGCATTAACTACCAGTTCAAAATATTTGCTACCCCTCTTGGATGTGGCCACCCCACCATTAAATCTTTCACAGTGCAAGGATTATTCATCCCAATGCTGTTGAACTCAGACATGAAACGTGACATGCACAGAGATGCGTGCCTCTTCGGAGCTGAACCATAAATGTTAAAGCTCTTGGTTTGTCACTTTCTTTCCCTCTGCCTTGAGACCATCAATATCCCTGGTGCATCATTTAGTGGTTGTGGATGCTGGAGCAAAGACAAAGCAGACAAAGAAAAATGCAACTCATGTGAAACAGTAAGGAAATAAATCAACCTCAGTAAGTTGAACAACTACGATTTTAGGGTTACCTGTTCCCAAAGCGTAAGTTAGTCTAAATTAACTGAAAGAGTAGCAAAACCTCATTAAATATCACGTGTATATATCTGTATGTAATCATGTTTGCTTTATGAGAAAATGACTACAGCTTTCATTCCACACTGTTACACTTCATGCATTCTATGCTAGATCTTCAGATAATATCATGAAGTATTTTTAAAATAATGCTCTAGAAATTGCAAAATAAACCACCTCCAATCATGCGCACCAGATTTTAGTATGTGAAGTGTAAGAGTTGAGTGAGGAGCTTATTAGCAGTCTCCTTACAGAATGTGTTCAAAGGGAATTTGGAATAAATTACTAATATTCAAAGTTAATGGCATACAATTTTATATTTACCTATCTTGTTTATGAAATAACTAAAAGAAGTCTTTAGAGATTCATTCAATGGGACAAAATATACCATATGACATGATATACATATTCTTTTTAGTTATATAAATAACACTTCTAGAATCATCCAATATAATTACTTTTAGAGTTTTATATTTTCAATATATTATAAACTTATGCTAGATTACTAACCATCACTTTCTTACTAGATACTAGATACTAACCACCACTCTAGATACTAACCACACTAGATACTAACCACCACCTTCTTTCTTTAAAGTCAAATGGCTTGTATTTGTTTTATGAGCAAAAAGAAAGATTAAAGTTATTTTGTACTACAAATAACACTTCTAGAATCATGCAATACCACTACTTTTAGAATTTTACATTTTCAATGTATTATAAACTTATGCTGGATTTACTAACCACCATTCTCTTACTTTAAAGTAAATGGCTTGCATTTGTTTTGTTAGCAAAAAGAAAGATTAAAATTACTTCCCAGTAAAAATAACTAATGATAATACATATACACTTACTTTGAATCAGTATAAATTACAGTATATGAAATAGCTGAAAAGTACAGAATTTCAGTTAAGTATCTTATAATTTTCAAAATGAAACATCAACATTATAAAGCATGTTTTACATTATTATAAATACAGTTATATGTTCTTTGATGACATACAAAAATTTGTGTGATAACTCTGAGATCATTGTGCTATAAGAATGTGTGTCAGTTACCACAATGTGCTCCAGATAGAAACATTGTAATACAAGAACTATAAAAATGAAAGTTTCCTGTGTGATAACTTCTAATCCATTAACATGAATATTTAGAAGCTTAAATTATGGATACTGTAAAAATAATTCCCATACTAAGTTGTGTCACTCAAAAATATTGTCATTTCTTTATATATAAAGATTTAGTTTCCCAAATTATCATTTTTTTTTCAGAGACTGGGCTTTATGGTCCATAAACATATATAAAGGGTTTTGTTCTATTTCCCTTCTTAAATGTCATTCAATAGCATCAGCCAAGAATTGAGTGAAATGCTCTGGTGAGGAATTGTACAGTAAGATGAAATTATTTAGTGAATTTTCTCATATTTCACAATGATTATATTTTATACCATGAATAAATCCAAATGAGCACAGGAAATCTCTTAGTATTGCAAACTTTTCCCTGGGGCAATTCCACATTATCTGCATATTATGGTTTTATTGTAGAATAAGAACTTTAAAATACTGAATTACATTAAAACATACTTGTTTGGTTTTTATTAGTATAGTCCTAATTTTAAAATGAGAACTGGCCTGACAAAATATTTTAATGATTAAATTAAGTAAATATAAACAACAAAAAAGGGAATACTGAAGGAATTAAAAGGTACCACAGGATAATTCTAAAAATCTTCATCCCGACATCACAGAAATGTCAAATTCCTGTGTAGTCTTCTTAATGAACTTGTCACACATAGCAGAAACCACACTAATTTGTTGAGTTGCATACATTACTGATAAATGCAACACACCTTCCATAGTCCATTGTTATCCATTATTGTTTGTAAGACCAGCACCTTTTTTAGACCACCCATGAGAAAGCTCATCTATTGGTTGTTTTCCATCCACTTAAGTTACCGCTTATTTTTCATGCATTCCTCTCAATTTTTTTATTGATTTATTGATTGACTGATTGATTTTTGGTACTGGGGATTGAACTCACAACCTTGTGTTTTGCCATGCAGGTGCTGTGTCACTGAGGTATACCCCTGGCCCTCCTCTCAATTTTATATCCAGTACAACCTAGAATATGACCACAGACATAATACTTTATTTCATATTTGTCACCCTCCCTATACTGTGTCTTAATGTGAATGGTAGTAGGGCAAGATTTCTAATCCAGTCGTAGAAAGCACGGTGTAGGCACAAAGTAGCGTCTTCAAAATACACCCTTCTCCTCTCGAGTCTAATTCACATCAGCGAAGGAAGTTAAATATTTTCCTTCCCCTTACTAGAAATCACTACCATTAACATTCATTTTACTGATGGCCAGGACCACATTTCAAAGCAAAGCTCAGGGCTCTCCTCAATCTATCCTCTGTGCCCTATTGCAACACTCTACCCCCAAGAAGAAAAAAGTACTTACATGGTTGAAAAGGTTTTACAATGTTAGAAGAATCAACATGTGAAATTAACATTTAGAGGACATTTGGAAAGACTAATCTTTCTGTATGCTTAATTTTTCATTTTTCACATAGTACAGGATGCTAGTCCTTGCTATAGTTAAAAGCTTGGTTTCCAGCCTGTGAAACTACCAGGAGATGATGAACACTTCAGTAGGTTGGGATTAGCATAAGGAAGTTAGGTCACTGGGGTATATTCCTGGATGAGATACAGGGACCCCGGCCCCTTCTTAAACCTATTTGCTTCCCAGCGGCCACTATGTGAACAAACCTCTTTTGAAGCATCAGGGACAACCAACCATGCACTAAAACATCTGAAACCTGCACTAAAAATACCTTTCCATCTTTATTATTACAGGTATTCTGCCACAGATATGGAAAGCTAACACAATCTTAGATCTTGGAAGTGACTACCGTAAGATTCACCACCTTTCCACTATCTCCAAGGCAAGGAAAACTTGCACAAGTGGTAACATTAGCACAAGGGCACTATATCTTGACCTGCTTTCCAATGACTAATTGATCTTTTCTTACATCAAAGTGATCATAAAAAGCGCCGGGGATTTAGCTCAGCGGCCTAAGCGCCTGCCTGGCAAGTGCGAAGTTGTGAATTTGATCACCGGTGCCGCAAAAAAAAAAAAAAAAAAAAAAAAAGAAAAGAAAAAGAAAGAAAAAAAGAAACAAAAAGCAGAGTGGTCATAAGTAGGTTTGAGATAATGTAAGGTCAACTGATGCAAGTAGCTATAAGCTACATATGGATCTACCTGCCACAGAAAAGCACATCCCTCATCTGTAACTAAGTTGGTCTAAGCCTTCCCTAATCTAACCTATGTTAGTTGTACTTCAAGAATTTCAAAACAATTTCTCTTTACTTATTTATGTATATTATTTTTCATTTGTATATATAGTGTAGGAATACAACTGATAGAGCCCAAATAGAATGTTTCAAAATGAAAGACTACATCTAATACATGAGCTAATTTATTAACATGGACATAAATGATACAACCAATATAATCACTAATATGAAGAAAACACACAGAAAGCAATCTAAGTTTCATCTATAATTTATTCTGGTTAATGTATTTAAGAAGCTATTTCTCATCAAAGCTTTTTAAGTCAACAGTTCTGTTTTGAATCTCAACAAGGGACATGCTTTGTCCATTGTTTATAATCAAATGCTATATAATAGTAATGAAAATATTAAGAACTTAACTTTTATTGACTGTCCAATCACAAATATCAGGATTACCTGATTCACTTAACAAAAGTTAATATGTCTGTATCTGTGTTAGGCAGTATTCTGGCTACAAAGTATATTTACACAATTCTCACATTTGTTTATTAGCAAAAAGCTATCTACTTAACAGGTCTTAAATCTTGTGGAAGTAATGTTTTCAACAAGGCTATTGGAAGAGAAGAAAATAAAATACAAAATCTGTATTTTGTATATTTATATTTTTTATATTTTTATAGCAATAAAATTTATACAGTTAAAATTACTGGTAGAATTATGTGACTATTGATGATTAGAGCTGCTAAGCTAGAAAAACCAGTGTTACACTCCACCTTATGGGTTCAACTTGCCACTGTACAGGTACAGAATAAATACTCATTGTGTGTAACTGCACAGTGCCTAGATATCATAGATTTGAATAGTGATTACCAGATGTGCAGGTTTAGGTGTTTCAGAAATAATATTTTTTAAAAAGTTATATCAAATATTTTCTGCAAAGATTTTCTTTTCTCTAGGAGATAGATCCTAAAAAAGCTTATATCTACTTTTAACAGTTGACCTTACTTTGTTCTCCATTCATTCTAAAACAGACTCCTCATATTATTCTTTCTCCATTAAAAGCCCATGCCATCCAAAGGTCTTACAAATACAAGTTAAACTTTCAGAGCAGCACTTTTGTTTTCTTTTCTTTCACATAACAGAAAAGATCCATTGATGTGGTGGCTTAGAAAGAATTATCAAGAAACAGCAAATGTTAAACAGTTAAATAGTTAAATATGACAACGTAAATTCTTAATTTAATGAAAAGTGGATGGGTATCAGAATCTTACTACAAGTTACTAGTCTGTTTTGTATTCCATTGTTGTAATGAGTATTTTAGAAATGTCTTCTCTAACATGAACCTCAATTTTAGCTACATGCAAACACGCATTTGTACATATATGCATATACACAAATATGCATATAAAACTATGCATACATGCAAATGTATACTATATTCATATATATATATATATATTCCACACAGCAGAAAAACATACCCATGTATATACAAAAATTGGAAGTATTTTAAAGTACCCCTTTAACTATATCAACAAAAAAGACAGCAGATGATATTTCATTTATAAAGAATGTGTCTCTCCATTTAAGATTCGTGTATTCTGAGATCATATAACAATCTCAATTATTCAAGTGCATTTCAAAATATTACTTCATAAAAACAGTGTTCCTAAGGTGCTGCTACTGGCATCCAGATTTTAATAAGATAGAAGTTGCACCATGCCAACCATTGAGGAAGAAGTTCAGATAAGGAATGCACAGATCAAATGGTGAGCAGAAATCATCTTTTTCTGTAATGAAAGTCACAGGCATTGCTTCACAGAGAAAGGTGAGTTTTATAAAGTCTGAGACTTAAAGCAGAATCAAGAGCTGTCAATAAAAAGCAGGATAAGGACATTGTAGCACTAAAACTACCTGCTAAGAGTACTTTGAGTAGTTTACATTTTTTAAGCTGTGTATTTTGTGATCATCAGCAATCTAAAAGTCCATATTTAAAAATACATAGTCAAGATTTACAGAGTACAATAGGAAATATAACAGCATCAAATTGCTCATTCTTCAGGTAAACTGCTATTAATACAACAAAAAGAAATCAAAATAGGTCATTTTCTTTCTCAAAAATAGTTTCTGTTATAATACTAAAACATGAATATCATCTAAAAAAGTGAAGTAAGTTAAGGTAGTGCAAGTAAACAGGAAAAGTTTCTCTTGCCAGGACAGAGATCCATCTCTATTTTTCCACATGAGCCATTGTTATCCCAACATCAGCTAGTGAGTGAGCCGTCATTTCCCTGTTGAATTGAAACATCATCTTCTCATCATCTGGGCCTGTTCCTAGATGCTGTTCTGTTCTACTGAATGAGATACACTGGATCAAGTATATTTGAAGGCCAAATATTCTACAGTTTTAAAACGCACATCAATATTTAGTAAAGTCATTCTCTGACTATATAACACCAATTTTTTTCATAACTTACCTTATATTTATATATAAATTTGGAATTTACCTTTTTTTTAATTCCAAAGAACAAATTCTATCTGGCAATGTCATTGGCAATACCACAACACTATAAAATGTGTTAGTTTAGAAAAAATATATACATTTCGTCATAATATGAGATATGTTTCCTAAAGACTGGGCTATTAATTGAATGAATTTTAGATAGGATGGAGTGGTATGAGGATTTTATGGAAGGCAAGTTATTGAAATACCCCATAAGTATATTACAGGTCATTTTAAAATAACGAAGAATTCCTCCCAAGTCTCCTGAAAAGTAAGATATATATGCTCAGTATATATATGCTCATAATATATATATTATGCTTGTAGTATAATATTATGCTAATGAGGAAATACGTTGGCTTCTTCAGATAAAAAACTAATGACCAATAAACTGCTTTCTTTGGAAAAATCTTCAACATGCCAACATTTGATAACCCTGAAATCAATGGATTCATAACCAGAATTATGAAAAGGGCTAGGAATTACTTGATCTCACACACAAAACAACTCTAACATTAGTAGGGCATCACAGAAGACACCTTGTTATCATATTAAAATATATAAGATGAAACAAGAGTTGTATACAATTGTTCTATTACATTTTATGATAGGGTTTGAAATACATGATGTGTCGATTCATTAGCACGAAGAGGAAAAGACACATTGTGTAACAAGTTGCAAGAACCAGCACAGATATCAGTGTCAACATTTTGACTAATCACTACAAAAAGCTTTCAGTCAAGATGAGTCCCCTGTGACACGTAGAAAGAATTCAGGCAGCAAAGTGATAGAATAGTTCTAGATTTCAATGAGAAAATGAGAGTTCCATTTGTAGTTATTTCAAAATTATTTAAGCTCCATGAATTCATCAATAAAGGTGATCATGCTTCTCAAAGTCTTGTGAACATCACAGATTATATGTTGAATTTATTCTATGAAGCATAAAACATTTTGCTAAATATACAACCATCTCAATTTTTAATTATGCAAAGTAGTTTGGTCAAAAATATATACATCACTGTTCAAACATATTGCTGCCCTTCATCTGCACAGTAATGCATTTAGAAGTCTCTACCTTGCCTTTGTTTTTCCCCAGCAGTATAGTATGTTCTTAATTGAGCAGCAGTCACCATTATGACTTTTATTACCTATCTGAAATGTTACAAGGGAGTGGAGCAATTTGAAGAGGCATTTATTTTAAACAGAGGATTTCAAAACCTTTTTATCCAGGCATCTCACACCCAATCCTGGTGCCATGGTCATTTGGGTCATTCAAAAACAATTAATTCTTTATCTGGTCATGACCACTGAAATACATTCCTCAAATTCATTGATTCATGGGCATTGCTGGTTTGCAAGTCAAGAATAAGCATATAAAATCTATATGATGTACAATTGAAGGCTCTATTGAAAACAAATGTAATTTCTTTTTCAGGAAAGGCTAAACTATTACATTTGCCTTATTTTAATCAGAATCAAGTATGAATGACAAGCTGAGGAAAATCACTGCTGCTCAGGGGGTTGATGAAATATATTTCTTCCTACCTCAGATTGTTTGTTTTTCCATTCATTAGGAACCTCTCAGGAACACTGCATATACGTACACTTTGTGTACTTCATTTGAAGTTCACAATTAATGCTTAACATTTCTTCAAGGTTGAGTAAAACAGATTTAACCAGCACTCTCCTTGCATTCCTTCTGCTACTTCTGTCTGCCCAAAATGCATTTCAGTTTGTCAGTTCAAAGCACTCTACTGAGAATATTTAACATGGAGACTGTTTAAGAAGATAAATATAAGTCTCACAGGACAGTAAAAATACAAAACGCCTCAAGAAAAGCTTATTCCATCATAGAGTACACACCGACATGATATTTTCATTAAAAATAAGCTATGGGGAAGAGAAAACTATCACTACTTTAGAAACAAATTTAACAAAAAGGAATTCTATTATCTCTCTAAAAATGGTTCTAATTGGGAGTTCAATACAAATAGTTTCTTGTATACCAGTTTCTTTATCTTTACTCTATTAGAAAAATATAATGTGACTGTAGTCACATGAATTTGATAGTTAAATTATCCCCATTTTGAACTCTACAATGAATAGTATTTTAATTCTTACTATAAAAAGTATTGTAATCATTTGACATGCATGATGTGAAGTATTTATGGAAATAAACACAATTAGAGGTTACTGGTGAAAATTTTTACTTGTTTTTAAGTCACAGTTTTGGTGATTTTACTTGCTTTTAACAGTGAAATAGATCTAGCTGAGATTATTTTAATAAAACCATGCTTATAGTGCATTGTAGGAGTTTTAGTCTAGAAAATTAACAGAAGCTATTAATAAATAATATAAAAACAGTTGATTTGATATAAAAAAATTCAGGGCAGGCATATCAAACCATTAATATTATAAAATTAAAATTAATCACATCTTTAATAGAATTAGTTAAGGCAGTTATATGCAAAAAAATCTATTCACAAATAGAATGTTGTCATATTTTCTCTGAATAAGAAATCAAATAACTGTGAAAATCATCAAATCAGAAGATGTAGGTATTACACAGATAAACAGGCAGATACAGAAGGATCAGTATGAGAAAAATGATGGTCAGAGGGATTTACAGACCAATAATAACATGAAAATTTCAGTGCTTTAAAAAACACAGCATTTGATGAAATGCAATATAAAATCTATATTATTATACTTCAATATTATGATGTTACAATTTTTTTGTTGAACAACTACCATGACCATGCATTGATTAGTTCTTGTATGTAGAATACTATGCCAGACACTGGAAAAACTATGACAAGCGGTTAACTCCACAATATTTAACATATTGTAAGGAGGACAAATGAATATAAAATGCAATAAGGTATCACAGACAACAACATAGCTATTGTCTATCTTTTGAGGTGGTCAGCAGAAAGAGAGGTGATAAGGATAAAGGAAGAGAAGGCCATTGGCCTACATGTTTTTTAAAATATGTTAATTTTCACTGTGATGTTTTGATATACATGTACATTGTAGAAGGATCACAGTAATTGGTCTATCCATTATCTTAAATATTTATCAATTCTTTACAATGAGAACATTCTAAATTTCTTCTGAAGTTACTGAAATATACATTATTGGTGACTGTAGTCACCCCATTGTACAACAGACCACCAGAATTTATTTCTTCTATTTAACTATAACTTCATACCCAGTCCCTCATGAGCCCTTTCCCCCCATCTTTAATCCACACAGCAGACAGAATAGGGATAGCAAAAATGAGTAAGAACTGATTTTCTATGGCCATAACTTAGAGCAGAGGTAGGCAGATGAAGAGCCTGGGAGCTGGAAGAGCTGAGATTTATCCTAAAAACTGAAGGCTCTTGATTCTGAAAAAGGATCAGAAAGTTTTGATCTTTAGGAAGATGCTTCTAGATATCTTATGAAAAACAGAATTGATAAGTTGAAGATTAAAGATTAGATACAACTGAGGATCTAGTCATCAAGAAAGGATTAAATGATGATTTAATTTTAGAAAAGAATGCAACAAACTCAAGCTAGAATAACATCTAGTGCTGCATTGCTTAAATCAGTCATCAAGAGCTCTAGGAAAGTGTGAGACTCTAGGAAGCCAGATCAGCAAAGCAGAAGCAGAAATCTCTAAGAAGGAAATAATTTGTTTTTAAAGGAATTTTCAATGCAGTATCAATTGTCCAAGTATAGATATAGTTTAGATGGGTTACCTAATTCTAACTGATATTATCTGTATTTTTTAGTTCACATTCCTTTAGTACATATTATAGCCCCTTTGTTTTTAATGCAATAAAAAGAATTCATGATTTGGCTCCAATTTCCCATTATAAATCTCTAGGCATAGTCTCAAAAGCCTATAGAGATAAAACTTGAAGCCATATTATTTATATAAACCAGAGAGGTCAAATAATGTTGTTCCTGGTTCCAGAAATGTCACTACCTAGTATTACTGTTTAATTGTATAAGATCTTATAAGACAGCAATTTTTTACTTTCATTTGGTTTATATTTTGAGTGATTAATAAAAACTGAGTAATTAAAAAATTAATAACTACTTTAGATTTGCTCTAATCAGTAAAGAAACACTTAAGCATTAGGAAAGTTCCTGTTACAGTTCTGATTTCTATTTTTCTGCATTAATTAGAAGTTGGTTTTAATCCAAGTATCAAAGATGAGGAAGAAAAGAAACAAACACTTTAGAAAATTAATAAGGTCATTTAAGGGATCCTATAAAAACCTTGAAATTATTTTAGAAGTTTATCTTAATTTTCTTCAAACAGAAATAAATATGATATGCACTACTTTTCAAAATTTAAAATGTACATGTTATGGAAAGTTTTAAAATATATGTACCAAAAAATAAATAGATAATATATATGTACACCTTTCATCCAAACTTTTTAAGAAGCTAGTTGCTTACATGCAATTTTTATGTTAGGAAACTGTATTCTAGGCAACCAAGAAAGAGCAGATTTGGAGAAATGCAAGGAACGATCTGATGTGATGAATTTTATCCCTTCATTGATGGGGCTTAGGGAAGCTCATACAGGTGGAAAAACATGAAGTCTGAGTGTGTACTTCAGGCTGCCCTTGGGAAGGATGAATGTTCAAACCATTGTGTTGAATAACCACGATCTACTGAAGATGCAAATAAAAATGGTGAGAAAGGATGAATCTCTCCCTCTTCTTGAGCTGTAGCAAATTCCAATCCTACCCTGGGACCCTGGAAGTCCTGGGATCTGAAGCCTTTTTCAGACCCTAGGATTTATACTCCCATCTCACCCATCCCTTTTTTGTATTTCAAACTAGTGCCAAAGAATTGCATCATTAGCTTTCGTGGGCCTCCAGTTTATAAACAAAAAGACAAAATATGAAATTTCTATCTCCATAATTCCATATGAGCCAGTTCTAACTCTTTATATATATTAACCTGATTAATATGCCTGGTTTTAGAACAGAGAAAGAGCTAGAGTGAGAACAAGAGAGAAAGAAAACAGAAAGGCACAAGGGTGGGAGAAAACAATAGACTAAAACATAATCAAGAGATAACCAATAAAAATGTGGGAAAAATAGATTAAAATATACTCATGAGATAACCAATAGAAATATATGGACTTCATTTGAATCCCAATCCAAACAACTGACATGTTAATGTATAAGACAACCAAAGGAATATTAACACTTACTAGACATTAAATGATATTCAGAAATTATTAAGGCCTGATAGTATGACAGTAAGGTATGATATTAAGATAGGATAATGGTACCAAGGATATTTTGTTCTTATCATTTGGAGCTATATACTAACATATTTTCAATGGAAGATATATGATTTCTACAACTTGCATAAAAATAATTTGGAGAGCAGAGAATAGGGGTGAGAATAAAATAGACTCTGAATCAAAAATACAACTAAGGATGGAAATACATTTATTAATATCATTCCCTCATATTTACAAATTTTTGAAATTTTCTATGAGAAAACAATTCCAAGAATGTAATCTAATACCAGTTTTCTGATTAGCTAAATACAAAACCATTCAAAAATCAGTAACTTCTCATCCATGGATTCTTTGTTGGTAAAACAATGGCTAGAATCCATTTCACGTCATACTCATTCAACAAGTATTTAATATTCATTCCATTTCAAAGAACATGATTTTGAATTTAGCAATGTCTATCACAATTGCCTTTAAAAAATAGACCCAGCATCTCCAATGTCATTTTAATAAACAATAAAATTATTCACTGATTTGTTTGATTTTTATTAATCAACTACCACTTGACATGCTGAAAAAAATATAAAAAGACAAAAATACTTAAATACTTTCTACTGTATTCTGACTTGTCTATTTTTATATAAAATTAATACAGATGTTACAGCAAAGTAAAATTCACAAATGAATAGAGCATGTGAATGAAACTGGACTTGTTTTTTAAGATACAAAAGCAACAAGCTTTGAGACATACCTCTCCCCCCACCTTAAAAATTCTCATTCATGTGGAGTATCTCTCCTCCACTAAATACAAGAAATTCTGATACATGTTGGCCAAGAAAGGAAAGTTTCCATTGCAGGAAGTTAGAAAAACCCTATCATTAGGGTAAGATTCAAGTGTAAGTTTAAGAATAGAGAGATTTAACAATTAGGTTTCTGCTCTTTCTCGCTTTTCTCCTTTAGAAAAATGAAAAACATATCACCGAAGATGACAGAACATACTGCTGAGGAAAGGTTGCTAAATATATGTTCCTAAGACATAATTTCAGCTTGGATTTTTAGCATCAGAGCCATGATGGGTCTGTGCATCTTTAAATTCCTTTGTTTTCGTATGAGAGATGGGTTAGTAGAGGGGACCACGCCCCAACCTGCCTAACACAGGCCCTAGCGTGCATCCCTGCTGAATGGACACAAGACTCACTCAGTGTGTGCACTCTGGGACCTAAGAAAACAGGCTCACAATATCTAATTACCATGTGGAATTCAGATACACAGTATCATATCCTAATTCTTAGTGAATTTAGATAAACAGCATACAGCATACATCTTCCTTTCTTCTTTCTCCTTTGTTCCTTATATCCTTCAGGAACCTGATTTCAACCCAATACGAGAACTTAAAAATGTTTGGTTTACATAGCTTTTCTCAAATTGCTGCCTGTACACAGTAATAATAATCCCTGATTTCTCAGACCTTGTTGAAATGCAAAACATTCTGTTAGAAAACTAAGAGACATTACATCATGTTCCATGAAGCTGGCTTTTTCTATTTTAAGAAATGTTTCTTTACAATGTCATGCCTTGTGGGTGGAGAAAGACAGACACAAGTAGATGCCTTATTGAAAGCAATGTGTAACAAACTCAGATTTCAAGAACTTGAGAGAGATTAAAATGCAGATATCACAGACTTGGATTTACAGGTGCATCAACAGTTGAATCTTTTAGTGACTGTACTCATCTACAATCTTTCAAGTATTTTTTTCCTCTTGGCACAGTGAAGGCTCATGAATTTATAGATATTTTAGTTTTCATTCTCCACATGCTAATATAGT
Source organism: Cuniculus paca (assembly GCA_004365215.1). Lineage (NCBI taxonomy): Eukaryota > Metazoa > Chordata > Mammalia > Rodentia > Cuniculidae > Cuniculus > Cuniculus paca. The sequence goes on from RJWT010002846.1 coordinate 29,271, forward strand.
TTGGAAAACATGATTTTTCAAAACTTCTCTTGTAATAATAATCAATTCTATGTCATTACTGTATATAAGGCAAAGAAATACATGAAACTATATTGTGCCTATTTATTTCCATTTTAAGTATCTTGGAGATTTGTCACTGATCTGCTTCTCCGCAGAACAGCTCTCTTTGACCTCTAGACTTCATCAGATTTTTTCCATTATTCTTTTATATTAATAACTGCCCTATTTCCATGCTTGTCATACCTTTTGCCTAGGTGCCTGATCATTTAATGTCCTACTAGTTCATTAATAATGCATATTTAATATTGTCTGAGCTGAATCATTTATTGATATTTAGAGGTGGGCCAAAAGAATGGGAGCAGATTACAGAAGAGCTAACAGTCAGAAATGGCACTCTAACACCCCAATCACAGACCTATCATAAACTTTCTCTTCATCAGTCTCCCACTGTAGTGTGCATCAGTCCCCCACTGTAGTATAACAGGCCTGGAGGGCCTGTTAAATCAGAGATTTCTGGGCTCTACCTAATTCAGTACCACAGTTTGAAACTGCTAAGGTTGAGGTCCTATAGTTATTGTGGGTCTCTGTTATTTCAACCCAATGCAGCACACTATCTTGCCTCCCTGAAAATAAATAACTTTAGTGAAATTTCTTCCATCAATTTCAGCACCATTTTCCACTTTTCAGATAAATTCCAAAGCCTTCTCAGTACAGTGTGAATTTTAATAACTCTGCTTGTGTAGTTTAATGTCTTTGGAGCCAAAACAATGAAAATGTCACGTTAAAATTGTGTGTATGTCTAGCTAATTGGAGATTAAAGATGGAAGTTAATATATTCAACTTATTTTTAATTGCAAAGAAAACAGGAGGCAAAGGTTATTGTGTTAGCAGAAGGTTAAATCATTTTGCTTTTTGCTTTTTATTAAACGGATTTCATTCTTAAAAGCACCTCACAAGGGGTCCCTTATGAGGTTGCAGCCCAATGTTGCCCATTTGCTTGTACTATATTGAACAATAATACAACAAGCATTTATTTTAGAGTACTTAACAAATTAAGTATGCTTGGATTAATCGCTATTTTCAAATAAAATCCTTCATGAAAGATCAGCTCAGTGAGCTTGTTATCTTAAAAAAATACTATATTTCAAGTTAACAGAAATACTCAAGCTAAGCAAAACTGTATCAATACTATGCCAGAAGACTCCAAACAGGCATGGAGATCTGCAAAGTAAATTAAATTTCTGTTACTATCTCAGACTCATGACCTTCTCCCTCAACCCTTCATCTAAAATTGCCGTAAATGTTCTGTAACTGGGTCAGGGCACACTTGCTTGGGGGAAGACAGACATATTAAAGAACATTCAATTATGTCTCAGACACAAGGAGCAAGTGAAGCAAATGTAATATCCTAAGATTCAAGCATAATTTTCTGCTGTGTCCCAGCTTCCATCCTCAATTGTCAACATGTGACTATCTTCCCTGACACTCATCATAAATGCTTTGAACAAATCTCTGGAACCTATTTTTATTCAGTATTTGCTTTGATTTCACATATATTATTTGTCTTATCTATGAAATTGTCCTTGTATGCAGCAAGCATTATCTACATATTGAAGTCAGAAATCTCTTTCTTGGTTCTAATAACTTTGTTATTCCTCAAGATTACAGATTGATTCTCCTTCAATAATACTCTGGATAGAATACTTACCAAACGTATGTTATCACACAAGGGCATACAAGGGGTTTACTTAGAATTTGGCAGGCGAGTGTTAAACTGCCTAGTCACTACTCTGAACTTACTCGAGGTCAGCAAAAAGTAAAGCACAGTAATTGGCAAGCCTGGCTCATCGTTCATGGCACTTCCACTGAATCATTAGCACCTTGCTGGCATATTCTGTAGCTTAAGTCAGATGTCCCCAAAAACATGTCTCTTGACACACATACATCCTAGGCATTCTGTGAGCCAGAGAGTCAATAGAAGGAAAAAGGTAAGAGAAAGAAAACCAGATCAAAATATAAACCTTTACCATAACGTAGTAAGACAGTTTTCGTCAGCCAAACAAATAGTTCTCATAACAATATGGTTAATAAGACATATAGAGATGCAGATGAACAAATTAAAAATATTACATTGAGTTAAATTTGGCAATTGTACTTGCCTATAACCATTTCCAAGAAGTTTTTCTTAATAATAATGTTCTTTGGATCAATAATAGAATAGCAAGCATCACCTTATTAAAACTACAAGGAAAGGACCAAAGTATAAACTAATATTACTATGGAAAGAAGAATATGTATCATACTCCATTTTGTGCTACCATAATAGAAAAAACCATAAGTGGGTAATTTATAAAAACAGAAGTGAATTGTCTTACAGTTCTAGAGTCTGGGGAGTCCAGTGTCAAGGCACCAGTATGTTTGTTGACTCTGATTCAAGGACACTGCCTTGAATTCTGTGTGCTCTAGACGAAAGAAAGGCTTCATCTTTATATGGTGTAAGGTGGGAAGGCAGAGAAAGCCCATTCCTCAAAGCCCTTTTTCTTTTCCAAAGAAAATAATTTTTATTGGTATATTTTAGGTATATACATAATGATGACATTCATTATAAGGAGTTTGCACCTGTACATGATATAACTTGATTCTTTTTTCCCATTTCCCTACCCTCCCCTTATTTCCCTTTCCCTTCCCCTTATTTACAAAAGTTTTGTATCCATCTTTTCCTTCTTTAATCTTTTTTTTCACTTTTCCTTCTTTTCCCCCCTCCCTTGTTCCCCTTCCCATTTGAAGATTTTCTTCCTATTTCACAATATCCATTATACATTTTGGACTCCTTTTGCAAAATGGAATTAAGCTATTGATGAGATCAGTGCTGTTACTGCCTCATAACATAAAGCCCAACTTCTTAACATCATTATATTCACAAACAAATTTCCACAGAGTACCAAACAGGCCAAAATCTTTCACACTGTACATAGAAAAGGAGGAGAAGATGAGACACTTACTGACCAGATGCCCATCTTGCACATCTCTGGAAGATGATTTATGATTAAACACGATTGTAAGCCACTGTAGCATTAATCTCAGAAAGTGAGAAATATTCCATGAATGCAACTATCTTCCTATTAGCATTTCTTATAAACATAATATTTTTAATTTCACTTAAAATGTGTTAATCAATTTATTCTGTCAATATACAACTATGTTCAAATATCCGACATGGAAACTTCAAATCTCAAAATTCTACTCTTATTAAAACCTCCTGGGAGGGCTAGGGATATAGTTTAGTGGCACAGAACCTGCCTAGGAAGTACAAGGTCATGAGTGCAATTCCCAGTACCAAAAAAAAAAAAATCTAAAACTTCCTGGGGTGGCACCAAAATGGTGCAGTGGTAAGCAGTAGAGAAAGAGCCTCTCTGAGAGCACCATCCAGATGCTGGAACAAAGTAATGTGAAGAAGACAAGGAGAGAAGTGATGTGAAGCACAAATTGAAGCCCCCAGAAAGAGTAAATAGATAAACTTCAACAAAGAGGAAGGAGGTACTTGGTGGTACTTTCTCCAAAATGGAACTCACTGCACAAGAGTAGCAGTTCAAACCTACAAACACATGGTGATAGTGACAGCTAGTGACCTCAAGGTCCTCCAAAGAGAGATGCAGTGGTGAAGAGGAGGAGTAGTCATGAAGGACTGCACTAGCTGACTGAATGCTGAGGGCTCAGTCATCCCATGTGAGAGAGCAACTGGCCAGCATCCACCTTGGAGAGGAGCCAACAGAACTCAGAATTCAGAGTGACTGAAGGCTCCATCTAATGGCTCCCAGCTGGGCTCAGGCCAGCAGAGGGTGTGCTGATGACTGCAAGCGGAATGAGTCTGATCTCGGCCAGAAGGTATAGGCTTGCTGAGATTATCCAATACTCCACCAAAAAGCTACTTCTGGCTTGGTGGGATAGATCAGCATGGATCAGGACTCTGTCTCCACACATTATCTGTCAATGACAGGAGAGACGAACCTGGAAGTGGACTTTTTTTCTTTTTTTCTCTCTCATTTGTTTTTTGTGGTGGTAGTGATGGTGGTTTTATTTTTGTTTTTTGCTTTTTGTTTTTGCTTTTTTCTCCTTCATTGTTTGATCTTGTTTTTATGAGTGTAAACCCGGTTTCTAGCTTCTTTGTGGTTGTAGTTCTATTCTGCACTTCTTTTTACTGCTTCCTTCTCTCTTTCCCTTCAGCCTTCTGCACCAGTTTCCCAAAGTTACCATGATTCCCCTTTGTTCTCCAACCTTACTTCTAATCTCTTCCTCTTCTTCCACTTCTCTATTTTCTTCCTATTCAATTTTAAATTTTAACCCCTGAGGGGGAAAATTAACATATTAAGGGATTATATAGTGCATACAATTTTCTGGTTTGTTTTAGATTTTGTTAAATAACCACAAATCTAGTTCATATGGTTAAAGGTGGCAAATTAATGACTATCTCAGTTTGTCATTTTCTAGGCCATTTGATGCTTTTATCATTGCTGATTGTACCACTATAGCCAAAAGTGATACAACTGTTCCAAACATCTGTTCTTCTTGGTATTCTAAGACTGAGATTGACTAAGGGTCACAGAAAATACTATGGTATGGTGCTAACGAAACAAGGGCCGGGCAAAACATGGAGCAACTTCTCATCCCCAACAAATGAAAGAGATAGGATCTTCCAGTAGATTCAAAACCCAAAAACCAGCTACACCTAGAAAACACTTTAGACAAGTAGTCATTTCCTAAGGCTTCTAAATACTAGCAATAAAACAACCGACCACAGGCAATTTATAAGAATCAAGGAATTAGACTAAAAAAAAAGAAAAGAAAATGAAAAAACACTTAAAACAGGATGCAATCCCAGACAACCAGTTTAACAAAGGGAAACACAGGTGGCAATGAAGTGGGACAATCTGAAAGCCTCCCTACCTGGCCTCTCTGAAGTAGTAGCAACAAAGTAATTGAATGAAGCTCTTGAAAAACATCAAATCAGAAATAACTTTAAACTGATAAGTGAAATAAATCAGACATGCATGTATAAACCTCATATTATCTCATTAGTATGAGAAGCTAAAAGAAGCTACATGTATGTGTGTGTGTATATATGATAGTTAAGATTGTTATACTACTTATTTTACTGAGTTCATTGAAGGGAAAGGTTTGTGCTAGTATTGTTCAGACAATTAAATGCAGATATCTTGTACTCTAACTGATTTGAAGATAACAATACACAATGTATATACCATTGTTACCACCTAATTATTGTTTTGATACCTTGTTTTATTTTTTTCTCTTTAGAATAAAATAGATCTGAAAAGGAAAAAAAATAAATAAAATTTCAATTCTCTTGCTCCTCTATACAATTTTGTCCTCCCAGCTATTTTACTTTTGTTAACACTAAATGATATTTACTGCCTGTCACTTTCAACAGAACATGTTTTCACTGCTGTTAACTCCCACAGAACAGTGCCTAATACATAGTAAGTACTCAATAAATACTTGTTATTTTTGAATAAATGAATATATTCATTTTAAAAAAAGAAATAACTTCTCAGATAACTGCAGAGATGGTATCTACGATGGAAACAATGCATGATGACTTTAGAGCAGATACAGACAAAAAAAATAGAGGAGCTTAAGAAAATTATGGAACCTATTAATGCTTAGCATAGAAAGGAAATGAAATCCATGAGGTAGATTCAAGCAAATATCCAGGAGAATAAAAATTCCATTTAAAGCATTCATAGCAGATTAAGCCAATGTAAGGACAGGATCTCAGATACAGTAGACAGGCTTGCCATTAATGATCATGAAGAGAAAAATTTCTTAAAAATAACAAGGGATCATGAAAAATCAATCCAGCAACTGCTACAAGAGGCAAAGAACAATAACTTAAGATTGATTGGAATTAATAAAAAAGCTGGATACAGCATAAATGATATTAAAAAAAACTGTTCACAGATGTCATGGCAAAAAACTTCCCTGGTAGAGAAGAAGAATTTTACATACAAATAAGTGAGACATATAGAACTCCAATTAGCCACAAATCTACAGCCAGGCATGCTGCAGTCAACATTCCAGAAATTCAACACAAGAATAAAATCTTAAAAGCTGTTAGGGACAAGAAACAAATTACCTATAAAGGAAAGCCCATCAGAATCACAGATGACTTCTCAGTACAAACCATCAAGTCAAGAAGAGCTTGGAGTAAAGTATTTCAGGTTCTAAAGGAAAACATCCAACACAAATAGATGTTCCCTGCAAAACTATCTTTCAAAACTGATGGAGAAATAAGATGCTTTCATGACAAGGAACACCTGAAGAAATTTATGACCACCAAACCAGCACTCCAAAATGTTCTGAAGGACATTCTAGAAAGAGATAACAAGAACTACAACTGCATGAAACCCAACAGAAGAAATCTACCAGTCAAGGCAAAAATTTAAATGGGGCGGGGGGGGAAGCAAGGGAGTCAATAACAAGAAAATAACATATCAGTTATAAGTCAATACATATCAGTTATAGCCATCAAAGTTAATAGTCTCAATTCGCCAATCAAAACACATGGACTGGCAGAATGAATCAAGAAGCAAGATACAATATGCTGTATACAAAAAACACATTTAATTCAAAAATAAATTCATAGACTAAAAGTCAAAGGATATAAAATAATACTCTGTGTAGCAGGAACCCAGAAAAAAAGCAGGGGTAGCTACTCTATTTGTAGAAAAAGTGAATTTTAAGCCAAAACTGATTAAAAGAGATAAAGAAGGACACTATATCCTTGTAACAGCAACAATTCAAGAGACAGAAAACAATTGTAAACATATATGCAACAAAAACCAGTGCAACCAACTATATATAGCAAATATTAACAGTCATGAAAAGTCAAATAAGCACTGATACAATTGTATTGGGGGATCTCAGTACCCCACTGTAACAAAAAGACAGATCAACTGGACAGAAAATCAACAATAAATATTAGAACTGAACCAATCCGAACAAATGGATTTAGTAGATGTCTACAGAATGTTCCATCCCACAACATAAGAATGCACATTCTTTGCAGCTACACATGGGACACTCTCCAAAACAGACCACGTACTAGCTCACAGAACATGCTTAAGTAAATGCAAAGGAGTTGAAATCACACCATGCATATTATGAAACCATAGTCCAATGTCAAATAAACCATAAAAACTTCATAAACACTCAGCAGTTAAACAGCGCTGACCTGAACAACCAATGTGTCACAGACAAAAATTAGAGAAGAAATTAGACAGTTTCTAAAATTAAATGATAATGACAATATAACATACTAGAACTTATGGGACACAATAAAATCAGTCCTAAGAGAGACATCTATAGCAGTGAATACTCATATCAAGAAAATGGAGCAAGCACAAATAAACAACTTAATGGTGATCCTTCGATTTATGGAAACAGCGGGAAATATAGCTCAGTGGCATAGTGCCTGCCTGGCAAGCACAAGGTCCTGAGTTTGATTCCTGGTACAAAAAGTTTTTTAAAAAGCCAAAACCTTCTAGAAAAAGAAGAGCAGGCTAAGCAAAAAGGTCATACAAGGGAATAAATTATAAAAATCAGAGCAGGAATTATCACACAGCAAACTAAAAAACAATACAAAGAATCAATGAATCAAAGAGCTTGTCTTCTAAAAGATTAAATAAAATCAACAAACTCTTATCCAACCTTATTTTAAAAAAAGGAAAGAAAAGACTCAAATCCATGCAATTAGAAGTGAATAGGGTGAAATCACAATGAACCCCAAAGAAATGCAGAAAAACATCTATATCTGCTTTGAAAAATTGTATTCTAATAAGATGGAAAATGTACAAGAAACAGACAGATTCCTAGATACATATGAATTACCAAATCTGAATCAAGAAGATTAAAAAAATCCTCAATAAACCAATATCAAACAATGAAATTGAAGATGTGATTAAAAACCTACCAACAAAGAAAAGCAAAGGCCCTGAAGTATTCCCTGCTGAATTCTACAAGAAATTTAGAGAAGACCTAACACCACTACTTCTAAAACTCTTTAATGAAATTGAAAGGGAAGCAGTACTCCTAACTTCATTCCTGGAAGCAAGCATCACCTTGATACCAAAACCAGAGAAGGACCAAACTAAGAAAGGGAATTACAAGCCAATCTGCCGAATGAACATAGATGCAAAAATCCTCAATAAGGTATGGGCAAACACAATGCAGAAAATCTTCAAGAAGATTATACAGCATAACCAAGATGCATTCATTCCAAGGATACAGGGATGATTCAACATATGTACATCAATAAACGTAATACACCATATTAACAGAGCCAAGGACAAAAATCATATGTTCATCTCAAGAGATGAAGAAAAAGCTTTTGATAAAAACCAGCTCTAATTCATGATAAAAATAACCTAACAGAAAATTGGAATGTATGATCTTTATCTCAATTTAATAAAAGTCATCTATGAAAAACCAACAGTCGACATCATGCTAAATGGACAAAAGCTGAAAAAAGCTTTCCTTTTTTTCAGGGACAAGACAAGGACGTCCACTGTCCCCATTCTTATTCCACATAGTCCTAGAAATTTTAGCCAGAGCAATTAAGCAAGAGAAAGAAATAAAAGGAAAAAGCCGAGTGTGGTGGCACATGCCTGTAATCCCAGCACTTGGGAGGCTGAGGCAGGAGAATCTCTGCAAGTTCAAGGCTGGGCTACAAAGTGAGCTCAAGGCCAACCTGACTGCATTGTGAGAACCTGTCTCAAAAAGACAAAAGAAAAAAAAAGACATAAAACGAATAACGATTAGATAGGAAGAAGTTAAATTATTTGCAGATGATGTGATACTCTACATGGAAGATGCCAAAAACTCCACTAAAAAACTGGTAAATTTAATAAGCTAATTCAATAGCATAGCTGAACACAAAGTCAACACTCAAAAATCAATGGCCTTCTTATACACGTGTAACAAACTCACTGAGAGAGAAATCAGGGAAACACTTCTTTCAATAGATTGAAAAATAAAATAAAATACTTAGGAATCAATCTACTGAAGAATGTAAAAGACCTCTACATTGAAAACTGCCATACTCTGAAAAAGGATATTGAAGAGGCTACCAGAAAACGAAATGGTATCCCTTGCTCTTAAGTGGGAAGAACCAATATAATGAACATGGCCAAAGATGTTATATAGATTTAATGCACTTCTGATCAAAATTCCAATAGCATAGCTCACAGAATTAGAGAAAACAGTCCTAAAATTTATCTGACCAGAAGAAACTTAGAATAGCAGAGGCAATTCTGGAAAACAAAGGTAAGGCAAGAGGCATCACAATTCCTGACTTGAAATTATACTATACGGCTACTGTTATTAAAAAGTGTGGTACTGGCATAAAATAGACTCAAAGATCAATGGAACAGATTAGAATATGTGGAAACAACTCCAGACATTTTCAGCTACCTTATCTTTGACAAAGGTGCCAAACACATTCACCGGAAGAAAGCCTCTTTAATAAACAGTGCTGGAAAAACTGACTCTGCGCATGACAAAGATCTTTCACCATGCACTAAACTAAATTTGAAATGGATCAAAGATCTAAACATTAAAGCGGAAACATTAAATCTGCTAGTAGATAGAATAGGTAACATTTTATAACTAAAGCCCCAATAATACAGAAACAATCTAAAGAATCAACAACTGGGATCTCACCTTGTTAAAAAG
>RJWT010002847.1:0-38892 GCA_004365215.1 Cuniculus paca
ACATGATTTTAAAGTGTTAGACTCCAACATCAGAAAGGTTCAGACTACTTATTTCTCAAAATAATCTCTAACCTGCCATAACATGAAGGACTACACATAAAATACAAACAAAAGTTTACTTAGTATCCCTACTTGAGGTAGGCATCACTGATTCAAGAGTTACAAATTAATGTCACTCTAAGACCTTTTCTAACTATTTTGATAAGCTGAGGTTTGTAAGAGGTCAAGATGCAATTCTTCCCCCAAAGATCCCTTCATAACTCTTAGAAATAAACAACAAAAATATTTAATAAGCTAGGTGTGGTGGTGCACGCCTGTAATCCCAGGACTGTGGAGGCTGAGGCAGGAAGATCACTTCAAGTTTGAGGCTAGCTTGGGATGCACAGTGAGGTAAGACCAGCCTGAATTGCACATCAAGACCCTATCTCAAAAAACCAAAACAAACAACTTAATAAAAAAGTGTTTTCCATTCTGAGGTATTTGCAGAAATAATTATAGTAGAGAACTGGAGTATCACTGTTACGAAGTAACTTACTCGAATTTTTTGAATATGCTTTTGACAACCAGAATCATCCAGAAAGAATGTGCAAGCACAGACTAATCCCACATACAAATATAAAAGAGAATTAAATAAAATTTCAACAAGCTAAAATACATACATTTTTTAAAAAATACTATGGCAATGTTTCAATGTAAAGAACTGGAAATACAGATTAGAGATGGCTTTCAGCTTTGCCACTTATTAGCCACATAGAAAGCAAACCACATATTTTAGTCTCATTATAAAGAGAGGCCTCCAAGAAATTATCTTGAGAATCTCTAGTAAACCAAAGCTCTATGTTCTCAAAATAATTAAGTGGTTCTCTAAAGCAAATATGGTTAATTTGAGCAACAAAAATGTACTAAGTATATTTAATGTCTGGTTTAACAAATCTTTTAAGAAAAGGTAATAAACTTATCTTTAAGTTTATTAATTGACTATCATTTAAAATAGCAAATACATTAAAATCCAAAAAAGTAATTGGGAGTGTGTGAGGGAGGTGAGGAGAAAAGGGATAAATACATGAAAAGCAAGAACACTGTATATAAATAATGTAAACTTAGGATAATGGGAGAATAAACTTTTTCTTAGGAACACTACCTTAAAGCACACGATATGGGATTTTATGACCTAACTCAATCATAAGCATTTTTATTAGATACATAAAATTTTCTAAGTACTACAAATTAAAATTCTAATTAGTAAAGATAGCACATGGGGATTACTTCCTTTTAGTTTATTATTTAGTCTACATGCTCTGCAAACCATGAAACATCGAGCATTACCCAACACGTGAAAAATCCAACTGTGAATCAAAAAATGCCACTCTTGGAGCTTCTGTCATAGTATGTCAAGAAAATGTCACAGTGAAGAAGTCAAACACAGGTTGTCTCAAGTTGCAATCACTAATCCTCTTCAGAACTGGAATCATCCTCTTGGTCAGAAAGTTCAGGGACAGGGAAGCGGAGAATTGCAGCTACTCCAGTCAACTGGCTGAGCTGCTCCCCAGATACATGAAGACTAGAGAATATCCTAACTGTGCCTGCATTCTCTTTCACACTATCCACCAGCCTCACATACCGACTCCGTGTGGCTACATCCTGGTGCCTGAAGAGCTCATCACTGATGAGCAATGTGTCAATTGCCATGGCTTCATTGGCCTTCTCCACTTGTTTGAGTCCGTAGAAAGCCCGGTCAGGTTCATGTTGTAACATTTTATAGAAGTCATCTAAGGCCTTTACTTCCCCAGCAGCCTTAGTGTCTGAAAGACGGCTAGCTACAGAAGGGTCACAAAGGGCCTCTTTCAAGGAATACTTGTGTCCAGAGGAGGCATGTACCTAGAATCACAATTATAAAAGACAAAAGAATCTCTGAGAGCATCCATTAACCAGCCCACAATGACCTAAAGCCAAAAGCATTAATAGACTTTACATATGTATCTAAGGACTTCACTGAAGTTTACTAGATAAAAGTGCTAGTGCTATATATATATATATATATATATATGTACGATTTCCATGTCATCATCTCATTTACAAACCCAGCTAAGAGTTTCTTCTCTTATTTTTCCCAACGCAAGGCTGTTTATAGCAACCTCTCTACCCATTCTTAACTATCTTTGAGTAAAACTCTTTTTACCTGCAGGAATTTGGACCGATTTTCCAGGAGAACTTTGTTGTCCGTCTTCACGGCTTGTTGAAACATGTAGTCACAGAACTGCTCTCGCACAAATCCTGGGCTGGCCACCAGCACACACTTTACAACATCGAAGTTTATGTGGCGCTGGATGGCTTGGACCACCTGCTCATAGAACCGCTCTAAGGCTCGGTCATGCTGGGAGCAGTTGCCTTTCCGTTTCCTAGGGATGTTCACCTCCACCTTGGCCCGGGTGAGGGTCATGCTGGGAGTGACTAAGCAGATATGGGCAAGGCCTTCCTGCATAACTACAGCTGCCACATCAGCACTCCAGGCTGGGTCACAGGCTTGCTCGATGCGCTCCAGAACCACACTGTCCCACTGTTTCTTTGCCAGGGTGAACTGGCGGTTGGGCTCCAGCTCTATAGTGTGATAAGCCCCCATTTTGACATACTCGTTCTCTTGGATGTTGGTCCCCTTAACCCTCAGTTGGCAGGCTTGAGAGTCGAAGTCGATGGCCTCCACGCAGAGCGTGAGGGTAGTGCGGACCCGGTTGCTTCCCACGCTGCCCGTGGAGGACTCGGTCTGTACCTTGCGGATGGTGGAGGCACGCAAGCTGTCCCCTACCTGCACTAGATTGTAGGTGTGCCACATGTCCTCAGGCTCTTCGGGGACCAGAGTCACCTGGCCCGCATTGTCCTTCTCAATGTCCTTCCTCACAAGCTTCATGGCCTTATGAGGGCTCAACTGGAGAACAAAAGGTACGGAGGGGGTTCCCAACAGGAAAGGTGCCGGGCAGGGAAAAGGCAATCTAGGCCGGGAAGGGGGCGGGCCCCGTGAGTATGGGCACTTGCCTGGCGGGAATGAAATATTCTAGGTCTGACTCACACAATCCAGGGGAGCACTTACTCTAGCCTCTTTTTTTCTCGGGCTCCCGGCGCAGCGCGCCAAACCGACCTGGGAGACACCTCAGGGAACTCGGACCTCTCAGGCGTTCCAACCACCGACCCGGGCAGGTCGGCGACGCACGGGGGCGCATGCGCGGCGCAGCACGTCTCCCGCGTACGCTTACGTTCCTGGCGGAAAGGCGGGGCCACAGTCTGCGCAAGCGCAGACCTGCAAAGCGAGGAGGAGCTGCGCATGAATAAACGCTCAAGGTGCGGCCGGTGTTTTGGACGAAAGCTTTATTTTAACGCTGAACTTGTGCTTCCCAAGTGTTCTTTTCCATCCCTGTTTGTGAAGAACGAAGGAGTGAGTGAAAATTATTTTTAGCTGGATGCGGTGTGGTTGCCACTCTGTACCTCTGCCCGCGGTATAAATCCAACTTACCCAAAAGTAAAAAGCACTCTGAAAAGTGCAGATTTGGCCTGAAATGTTCAAACTGCGCTCGCTCTGGCTCATTCCTTATCTTCACTCAGACGCGACAGCCCTGTTGGAGTTTATATTTTCAGAAGCGGTTTCTAAGAATAATTAGTCACGTTAGATCCGGGATCTGAGCAAAGTGCCCAGCTGTTTTCTGCGCTTAGTTACTATTTCTGCAGACTTCAGTTAACCCAGATGTTAAAACACTGATCCCAGAGAGGGAAACTATGTGTGGAATTTACCCCTGGGTGGACCTCCCAGTGGCCTGACCTGAAGTCCTGGGAATCCCAGAATCCAAATTTGGCAAACTCAGCTTTCCTCAGCTCAGTAACCTGTGACATGTTTGGGGTGGGGACTTCTCTTCACTGCCAGAGCTAGGGTGAAAGCTGAGGATATGGGAAGTGGAGATAAATTGATCTGATTATGACTGGCCTCAAACGAATAGCTACAGAAGCGATTTGAAAGAAAATTCTTAAGTGGCATTTTTTATTGTAGAGTAGGGGTGAAGAAATGGGATTGTCTCCTTAAAAGGCCAGAAAACAGAAAAGAGAAAGAGTCCCCACCCGTGGAAATTAAGATGGAATGTAAATAGAGTAACCCAACACGCATCTTCCCATCATTTTTCCTATTTTTTTGTGTGTACGGATTTTTTTTAAAGGGAAGCTCACCAGCCTGAGCTTGTTTGTGAGACAGGAGTAAAAGGGAGGAACCTGAGTCTGGCGCAGGCTTGGTAATTTTAATTGAAGTGTCAGTTACCTTCCTCCTTCAGGGACAAGGACCCTTCCAAGGCTCTGAGACACATTAGAGCTGCCATTTATTGTTTGGCCTTTCCACCCTTTTTTCTCTCATCTTTCTTTCCCTTTTCTTATCTTTTATCATACTGAATGTCCTCATTAAGTTAACTCACTGCTTTGTCCTCCAATTCCAGGAGAATTCAGAAGCTTTTCAGAGCTGGGAAGGATCACACTGAAGTATGAAGGTGTCATGCCTCCACAACAGACGTGATGTTACTTTAAAAGAATTTATTAACTGAATTCTTAACTAGTAAAGTAGAAGTATATGTGCATATGTGTGTGGCAGGAGAAGAGAAGCAAGACTTTTCAACTGGGAGCTTTGAAATACTCCTTGATGTCTTGCTAAACAAAATCGATCTCTCTTCCATAGTCTACCAAGGATTAAAAAAAAACAGAATCAAAGTGGTAGGCACACAATAGGATATTAATAAAAGATTTTTATTGAAGAATTACCATTTATTGAATATTCAGCCAGCACTTTTCCTACTCTCTTTCTAATCCTACCCTTTAAAGTAAATATTTGTTTTCCTAATTTTGCAGAAAAAAATTATGGGGAAGTTAAGAAATGTGTTCAAGATCACATAACTGGCATTTAAATTCAGACCTGCTTAACTTCATAGCCTCTCCATTACCACTACCCTATTTATAAATGCTTGTAATCAGCTCTGCAAATGTAAATTATGTGCTGCTATTTATGGCCACTTACCCTTAACTGTCACTTTTTCTGGATAAAAACCCAAAGCTTAGCTATGAGTCTAAGAGATTTGGAAGGAACTAGTTCCTTCCCGTTTTTTGTACCTCTTCAAATTGTTATGGTGCTCTTTCCACAGTTTTCTTGCTGCCCTGCCTACACCATCTTTGAGAACGAGCTAACGTATTATTTCAGAAAAACATAAATATGGTCATTTCCACATTTGAAACCTGTATAAAAACCCATATTCTAATTTTTTTGTTGTAAGGCAAACCTTTTGGGGATGTCTCTAAATGTCAATATGCTTCAGTGATTGAACATACAACATTTTTCACAGAATTACTGTTTGATCTGAAACATCTGTAACAGTTTAGATCTTTTCTTTCTTTTGTAACTTGAGCTTATTGTTGAATGATCTGATGTTTTCTCCCAGATTTTGTGTTATGGCTTAGTATTTCTAGACCACACATTACATTTTTATTCTGAGTTATTTTGGGTTCCAGTACCTCATTAACTTAAGTCACAAATTCCTGATACTCAAGCATCAATGCTATAGTCTTAACAGCTTTATATCTCAAACCCTCAGGGCGCTCTGCATTATACTATGAAAGTAATCTTTGTTCCCTATACATCCTAGGAAATTTCTCCTTTGCTACATCAGCTCATAATATTCTTTCCATTTAAATTTTCTTCCCTGATTCCAGGTAGGCTGTTTATACTTCAGGGCACCTTAAATATTATCTGGAATGAAAACCATGGATCATATCAATTTGCGTAAAGGTAGTGTCTTTTTTACTCAATTATGGATGGATTCATCCTGTATTCCTGTCTCCTGCAAAATTTCTTGCATGTGGTAGGTACTGAAACATGAATGGTAAATTAGGAGGTGTGAGATATAAAATGTGTTAGCTATATTAACATTATTACAGACACTTCTTGAGGCAGTGATACTGTTACCAAATATTTAATTTTAAAACTATGATTGTAAGTTTATTTTCACCGTTTTCCAAAATAAGCAAAATTACAAGAAAAAGATGGTTTGACTGTTGTTTTAAATTATAATTTTGTACTTCTTTATTGGGTCTTTGAAAACAGAAATCTTTATAGGGTAGTTTTAATTATGTCTGTTTTCCTATAAGATCATATCTATTTTAATGTCCCCAGAACAAAAAAAAGTCATGTTACCTTCCAGTGTTTTTAATTTGTTGTTTTTGAGACATTTCCACTGAGAATTGGGCTAGAAGTCAAGACAACTGTAGTTCTTACCCTTCATTTATTTTTACTGTAACTTTTGGCAGCATTAAGTCTCTTTGAAATTCAATTTCTTTTATATGAAAATTGAGGAAATTGAATTCAATAATTAAAATCAAAGCAATTGTAAAATTTATGCTACAACATTAAGAAACTTTAAACAACACATAATCTCACTCTTCTCTGTTTTAAATGTTACATGCTATCTTTTGACTTTGATTCTAACGTTCATTTTAGTGCTACAAGACTGATTCCAAGTTTGATGCTTACACACTTGAGTTAATATATTCTGAAGCAATATTCTGTAAACTTTGGATATGTCCTTTAACTGCTATAAAGCCATTTTCACCCTATACTGTAAATACATTACATGTTTGTCCCGATTCTCTTATATGACCATCCTTATGAGGCTCTAATAAAATTATGGTACTTTGTAAATTGAAGAACTGCATAAACATGTGAATCTCAAAGAATCCTTCACTTGAAGGTAGAAATCTGGATAGACCAAAGCAAGTGGTGAGGGCTCACTTTAACATGATCATAATTACTTGGAAGATACTTGGTTGGTAGAGTTGACTAATGGACAGTCTGTTAGATGAATTTATTTAACACCTCTTTTCCAAACCTTGGGTTAACCCTACTGTATGAAGTCATTCATATATCTCATGGTAAATTGCATTATAATCCTTCCTATAAAACAGGATGCCAGAAATGATTCGTATGACTGTAGCAAGTATTATGGGCTCCTGAAGAATGGATATCTTGTTGGAACACCTTGTACTTAGTAGTGTCCCTGACATAGTTGGGGCTGTGTAATAAACTTTTTTTCGAAGTTTATTTTCCTGAAACATAAATGTGATCTTTATCTTTTTAAACCACTTTGGAACCCCTTCCAGTATTGCTTCTTTGAATGTTTGTTGCAGACCGTGAAACTCTGAAAGCAAAGACTACCTTTTATTTCTCTTTGTGTTCTTGGAATCTAGAGCAAGTGGTATATAATCATATGTTTGATATGAAAGAACAAGTGGTTATTCTCTTTTAATTTAGAAATTTTAACTTATGTATCACTGACATACTAAAATTAAGAAATCATATTTTTTTATAATGTTACTAAATATTTAAAAAGATTACTCTTAGGTAAGTTTCTATAAACCTATTTCAATTTTTGAGCTATCCATGTTTGGATGAGAAAATGGTGACTTTAAAAGCATTTTACTAAGGAAAATGTCTTGATATGTTTTAGAATAATTTATAATGGTAATAAGTGATTTTTTTGGGAAGGTACCAGGAATCAAACTCACAACCTTGCGCTTGCCAGACAGGTGCTGTGGCACTGAGCTACATCCCCGGTCTAATGGCAGTTTTACTATATATGATTTGGAAGGTGATCTTTACAGAATACATAAAGAGCTAGAGCTCAGATAATGAATGTCCAGTGATAAATGCAATCATTTCTTTAGAGAAAATATGCAAAGCTAAGATTGTACGAAGACTCCCATGTGACCTCTACAAGCAAAACTCAGTAAGTGACTGGGAGGATCATTTAGCTAATACAGGCAAAAGGGTAAAAAGTAAAAGGTGAAGCTTTTTGTTTGTAAACAATTTTTTGTACTATCTAAATTTCCTGTGACTAACAGCACTTACTTGCAATTATGATAAAACAATAAAAAAGCTTCTACTAAATAAGCAAAATCATATTCACAAAATAGAGTGTACGTTTCTATTCGTTGTATCACTATACAATTTAGGAACATTTTGCCAAAAATATTACAATGAAATTTATAATACCAATATTTTTAAGGATTGGTAAATATACACGTACTCAGGCTTCAATGTTTGGCACATTAAAAGTCATGTTAATGAAATATTTTTGAAAATTTATTGCACAATTTTATGATTTATATAAAAATGTAAAACTATCTTTGAAGTTCTAATATGATTTAGGTGCTCTGTTCAAGAATTTAAATTTATTTCCATACATATGTATTTTATGCAAAAAAAATTCATCTTCACTCTTGTTGATATTTGAATTACAGTGATTTTGCTATTCATCCAGATTTCTCTCTTATTTATGGAGATCTACTGTTTAGATATAACAATTTTATACAGTTTGGACATCAGATGAATTCCTAATACCAACCAGTGTGTACATTTTAGTTTCTCTTTAAAACTTGGCTGACTTAAATTTTCTCTTTAAGTCACAGAAATGATTAAATTAAAATTACTCTTTCATATATATGCAGCCCTTGTTCTTACCATCATGACAGAAAGTTAAGAGTTGCCAAAGCTACAGCCATGTATCCTGTGTGACTGGAAAGTTCTTTGGTAACCTTATTGTCACCTTTTTCCTGAGACTTCCTTCTAAAGGTAGGTATTTAGATGAACCTGTGTTTTGGGGAAATGGTGAGGCTTCTGGTGCCAGAGGAGCAATTATTCCCCAAATAAGACACTAGAACTAAGAAGAGAAGTAATGTCCATATCTTTGTGTCTAGAAGAGGTATCATATTTTAGCTTAAGATCTTATCATGTAGATATATTGTATATTGACCGTAATTTTTAGATGCATGGTTTCCCACTTTGCAACATCCCCGAAAGTAGGATGCAGCTAACTAACAATTACATATTGAATTTACAGTACATTTTTTAATTAATGGTGGCTTCTATTTGGTTAGCTATATGGATAAAAATTTGTAAGGATATAATTAAAGACAATTTGATTTCTTAGGTATTTTATAAGTCTGTCTATAGTCTATTTCATGATTCATTCAGTAAAAAATGTCTTACAGTATCCCTAGGTACTAACAATAACAAGACCCTGTCCTTACAGAGTATACAGCAAGCAGGGAAACACAACAGAAAGGGGTCTAGTCTATCCAGGGTGTCTTTTGAGAATGAAATTTCTATGGGAAGTTAAGGATCAGTAGCAGTGGGGCAGCTTATGCAAAGGACCAGAGAACACTTTAGGGGACTTGGCATAATAGAGGAACTGAAAGAAATTAAAAATTCTTGAGGAAAGCAATATATTTAGTTCATTGGCATCTTTTGATACTTTTCTGTACTTGCTTTGAAAGCAAATACAATTCTCTAGTCAGACTGCCCTGAATAGGCAATCTATTTAGCAGTATGGAAACAATTCAAATATCTTTCATCTCAGTTTCTTCTTAACATGAATTGTCACATACTTTTTGTCTCATACAACAAATGCAGTGAGGTAAAGAATAGTCATTGATCCCCAGTTTTCTAAGTATACATATTTTAAACATCACTACTTTATTCAAATATTTTAAGGGGTGCATGAAAACTCAGAAGTTCTAGATCTCAATGGCAAGTTTTTTTGGGTTGGAGGTAGGGGAACAAAGGTAGAGGTACATCCTTTAAGGAGGTAACATCAATAATGTTTAACAGTGGCCCAAAAGCTCATGATCAAATTAGCTAGGTGAACATCCTGTAAACCAATTTAGATGTAGACTTCACAGTTACTCTCACTGTCCTTTTACTGAAGAGAAAGCAAAAAAATCCCACGAATTATTGTTCCCTTCACAGACACCATAAGGACTAAGAAAATTTTCACCACCTTCAGTTACCCTAACAATACACTCTGGCCTTTTCTTTGTTTGGGTAAGTGACTTCCACACCTTATTCAACATCAGATCCTCACTGCATTTTGAATAGGAAATCTTGCCTGTAAAAAACATCACAGAAGATCCTTGTTCCTAGGCCAAAGTATTTCTAGAAAGGAAAGATAACAACTCAGGGATAATTCTGGATATTTGTGATGAGAACAAAGTACAGTGAATTCCAAGTTTTAAAATATTAACATTAAAAAAATATTGCAATTAATTCCCCTCAACGTATTCCCCCTTGTATCAAACACACTTATTCCATCATTCTTGTCATTTTCGGAAGCAGTTCTGGGAGTCCTCTTGCATGAGTGTTTGCAGTTGTGTTCTTGTGACTGCCTAGATATCCTGAATCAATTCAAAATGTTTACTTTTCATTGTCATTTTGACTAGGGAAGAACCCGAGGTCACATAGTGCCACATCTATTGAGTAAGGTAGAAGAGAGCATATCAGAATATTTTTACCAGCCTGTCTTTCCATTTGATGGCGTTCATCACCAGCATTCACTGTAATTTTGATCATAGCTTATACTCACAAAAGAGGACTTTAAAAACTACTTCAGAAAGAAGCAAGAATGAAATAAGTGTTTGAACTCAGGGAATATTTTGAGGGAGATTAATGACAATGTATGTATGTATGTATGTATGTATTTTGAGACAGGGTCTTTGCTATGTAATTCAGGCTGGCCTGGACTCACTGTGTAGGCCAGGCTGGCCTTGAACTCACAGCGTCCTGCATCAGCCTCCCAAGTGCTGGGCAATGTATCTTTCAATGAAATATTTTTTAATTTAAACATTCATGGCATATAGTATTTTTGATCACTCCTCATATCATCCTAATAAACAGAAATTGCTGCTATTTGAGATACACTTAAGGTAGGGTAGGTCATCATCTCATGTGACTATATACCTAAAAGACATAGCGTAACGCTTGCATCATTAACTAGATTCTTATCAAAGTCTTCTAGAAAAGTTTGGATTTCACATTTAGGCTTATTTTAGAGTCTGAAATTAGAGGTCAGAGATACGAATTGAGTACTTGTTATTTTCTACAAATACGACTTTGGACAAATAAAATTAAGTTGTTAGTATTTCAGTTTCTTCATCTGTTTGATACAGATAATAGTTTGAAATCTTTATTTTTTTAGAATAAAATGAAATAAAACATGCCAAGTTCTTGGTACAGGGCCTTACACCCAATACATTTGAACATTGATCTGTGCTCATTATTCTGTGTTATTGTCTGTCTTGACATTTGTCCTCTGGAAGGTTGAATCCTACCATTTGGATGTGGCCAGTAGCAAGGCTGGATCAGATGCTACAAGGTGGAGGCAAAGATGGCTATTTATTTCCTCTGTTCATTCTTGCTGGACTTCAGTTTTGGCAGTAGCTGCCTTCCTCTCTCTTTAGCCACTGCTCTGATCCCATAGCCCAATTCCCATCCCTAGAGTTCACAATCAAACTCCTCAGACCTAGGAATGGTCATGGTTTTTCTTCCCACTCTTGCTTCAGGTTCTTCCTCCCCATTGTTGCTATTGTTTTTTTCTTTCAGCACCGAGGATCAAGCTCATGACCTCGCACTTGCCAGGAAGGCATTTACACCACTGAGCTGAATCCCCGACCCTTGTCTTTTTGAGACAGGGTTTCACTATGCCATTCAGGCTGGCCTTGAGCTCATTTTGTAGCCCAGGCTGATCTCGAACTCTTAACAATCCTCCTGTCTCAGCTTCCGGAGTGCTGGGATTACAGACGCGTGCCACCACGCCCAGCCCCATTGTTGCTGTTCTAAGTGCTCTATCCTCTTTTCTTGGTTTCTTTACGGCATTTCTAAACTCTCCCTTTATGAAACTTTTTTCAGTTAAGTCTTCTGTATGTGCCGTTAGTTTATGTTGGGACTTTGGCATGCATAAACTATCAATAAGGACTTTATTTGGACATAGTAGAGAATGTCTGTCTCAACAAATTATTTAATAAACGTGAAAAATCTAATTAAAAAAATACCCTGCAAAATCCAGTGAGAAGTTTTTTGGAACAGCATTGGTTTATTATTGTGATATAAACTGAGCTTTGAAGGCTAGTGAGAGTTTATTTAGATGGCAGGGGGTAGTAGGAAGGAAGGGTGGAGTTTTTTTCTAGATGCATAATAAAAATGAGCAGGAGGATTTAGAGGAAAGTAAGAAAATGTGGTTGAATAGGGTGGGGACATTATGTTAAGGGATGTGACAGGCAGAATAATACTGGTCTCTCAAAGATACCCTGTTCTAATCCCTGAAATCTGTAAATATGTTACTTAAATGGAAAAAGTAACCTACCAGATCTCTTAAAGTTTTCAAGATAGGAGAGACTGTTCTGGCAGAATAACCCCAAAGTAAATAATGGAATCCTTAGGAAGGCAGTAGAATTAGAGTCACAGAAGGAGAAATCCTACAGGCTTTGGAAATGGAGAAAGTCAAGTCAAGGGGTATAGGTGGCCTCTCAACACTGGAAAAAGGAAGGAACTTGATTCTCCTCTAGAACTTCCAGAAGAAACGCCCAGGCAGCACCTGGATTCTAGCCTAGAAGGACTATCATGTAGAGAACTGTAATATAGTAAATTTCTGTTGTTTTAAACTGGTAAATATATGGCAGTTTGTTACAATGGCAATAGGAAATGGATACAGCAGTAATAGGAAAAAGGAGGCTGGATTAGCATGATCTGTTGAGAACTGAGTTTTATTTCAGACACAACAAAGAACTACAAAATTTTAACTAAAATCTTAGATATAATGAGAATGATGCATTAGGATGGTAGAGATTTGTTTCAACTAATTTATCTTTCAAAAGATAAGCTCTGCAGTAGTGGGCATGGATGGGTATAGTGATGAGAACCCAGATTAGGTGTGGATTCCATGAATTAATGACAAGCTTTCAAATACAAGGAAAAACTGATAAGGAAGACTGATGAGGAAGAACTGCCAGAATATTGCTGATTGAAAAGTAAACCAACAAAGGAAAAGAAGAAACCAAATTTCAGATCCTTAGTGTTGTTTTGTGAAATGGGAATAATTTATAGCATGTATGAGGAACCTGTTGATTCTGTCAATAACATTTTTTCATTTCTAAATTTCAGTGTTCAGTTATTCACTCAAGCACACAAAGAATCAAATATCATAATTTAAAAATATCTTGCATTATTTTCCTATAAGTTCCTTCCCGTATTCAGCAAAGTGTACTATACCAACGTATATGAAAATTAAAACGTGTTACCTTCCCCTCCCTTCTTAAAGTTTCTTTTTTTGTTTTTAGAGGACACTAAAGACTAATTAGATAATTTCTGCACTTGGGATTACTTGTTGGGTAAAATGAAGAAAGATACAATTTGGACTGTTATTTTTTAGACAATTTTTTTATGGGCACATTTTAGTTACAATGAATGATACCATTCATTATAGGGAATTTGTACCATAATATCTTCTTCTTTCTTTTTCTCCCATTCTCCTCCCCTCCCTTCAACCCCTCTTCCCCTCCTTATTTGCAAAATGAACTATTATTGAATTATTTAAGCTTTTCATAATAAAAACAAAATGTAGACTATCTCAAAAATTTGGGTTGGGGCTGAATCATAGGTTGAGCATGTGTAAAAGTAGTGACAGTAGCTGGTAAGTTAAACTACTCACTGGTTGCAATGCTGTTTAGAAGTTACCACTGTTTGGATCATTGGACATTTCTGGAGAATGGAATGATGAAAAGCCAGTAGCTCATCATTACTCTTTTAACACCACCTTACTGTGAAAAATCTCTGTGTGCTAATAATCCTTTTCACAGTGATCTTCATAAAAGTTAACAATGCTTGGCCACCTAAATCAGGATTAAACTGGATGGCTTCCTCTCATTTTTAATGGTAAACATAATGAGCATTAATAAGCGTGCTAGCAGTAAAAAACATCAAACAATTGAGCATCGATGATATGCCAAAGCCAGCCATTAATTTAGCCACTAATGAGGTCATTTTCTTTCACTTAAGGCTTTCACCACTACACTTCCACTCTTGTACCTTCTGTCACCATTTCAACTTTCCCTCCTAAGGTAGTAACTTGTGTGAAGATCTGACCAAGGGCTAATCATTAGGAAAATCTTAGAATAAGGCAATCCTCTAAATTGGTTATAATTTTACATTTTCACTGTTTTAAAAATCCCACCTTAAAAATATACACTGACATGTAATAATGCTAGTATTTTGCATTTTAAAAACAAGTCTGTGCTGTTCACTATTTCTCAGTTTCAAAATGTTTGTTCTCTGGGTTGCTGACAGAAGCATTGTATTAGGCCAGGAACGAATTTTACATTGCTTCCTAAATCTATTAGGGTAGATTTAGACTCTCCTAAATACAAGACTGCAAGAAAATGCTAGAATGTCCACCCTAGAATAACCTGAGGGTCGGAACTATGATTATAAATCAGTCACCCTTTCGTTATCCCCTCCAGAAAGGGGAGGGAAAGCCATTCAGCCAAGTCCTAAAATACAATGTACGTGGTAAACGCAACTTTAATTTGAAAATCCAGTTCTACCAGGTAAAAGTTTTCAGCACTCCCTTATTTATTCATACTGTTGGGCTGGAGAGGCTGAAGCGACACCGAAACTAACTGCTATCAAAACCCAAACACAGAAACTCGCTTGGTAGGCTGCCCTGGCCGGCCATCTACCTGGCCGGCCCGAGCGGATGGCGCCCTGTACCTGGCTCCGGGGTCCCGGCGCCGAGCCCCGCACACCCAAGATGCTGAGAGCAAAGGGGAGTCCCTTACCGGTAAGAAGCCACAAGCAGGCGACAGCGACCTCTGGGTTGGCAGGGCGCCGGGGGGCCATGGCTGGAGCCGCAGCAGCGCCCCGGGAACGTGCTTGTCCAGAAGGCAGGACTGGGCACCGATACCTTGTGATCTGGGCCACTTCTGTGGTCTGCGCGGGTCTCAGTCCTCGGTCCCGCCGATCACACAGCCCAGGCGCGGCAGAGGAGCGATTTGCTGCCTTTTGGTCAAGAGTCTTTAAATTGGCTGCACGCTTTTCACCTCCCAAACGGGCGTCCGCTCCTCGGCGCTTTCAGTCGAAAATCTCATTGGCAAGCTTCCCAGGCTCTGACCGAGACATGGACAAATAAAGCCAGCATCGCGGGCCCTTTTTTAGGCTAAAGTCCACGGCCGGCAAGACAAACCTTAAAGGGACATCTGCCTTTTCATTGAGAGGGTGATCTCTCTCTGTGCCAAATCCCTAAGGTGGTGAAAGACTGGCAAAGGCTGGACCTTGGCGAGGATGTTGCCAGCCCAGTGGCTCCGCCCTCACACCCCTTGCTTTTCCAGAGTCTGGACAGGAAGGGCACTGTAAAAGTGCCTGGGCTCTTGATCCCTTAAAGGAAGGCTGCTTCTTGGAGGTCCGCTTGCGCAGACCAGCCAAGTTGTCTGTGAAAGTGAGCAGATCTGATATCCCGTTTCCAGGACCCAAAACTCTGGGACTTCCCCTGGCGGTCCTTTGACCCTAAGTGGGGCGTCCCCGCCACGCCCCACCGAGGGCTGTGCTTTAGCTCCTGGTGGGGTCGCTTCGTTTGTGACTGCTGGTTAAAGGATGTTTGCAGATAAGTTTTATTTACCTTTTTTTCTTTTTTTAATGGAGGGAAAACTATGGTAAAGAGAAAAAGGAGAAATAAGACTGGAAAAAAAAAGTAAGAAAGAGACGTGCAAGAGGAAAGGGGGAGGGGAAGGAAAAGGAGGGAAGTCTTAGAAATGGAATGTGTGGGCTATTTTAAGCTGAATTAGGATGTTTGTGTACTGAAAATCAAATCTAATAAAGATCTCAGGGCACTGTTTTGTGAGTAAATGTGCACTAAATAGTGTTCACGTTGTTTCTTCCCAGACACTGGGGCCAGAGATACCCTTAAGAGTTTTATCTATCCCCTGCCTGGTAGTGTGAACCTACCTCCTAGAGTAAAGAACCATGTTTACCCATTAACTTCAACAAATAAGCAGCAGTGTCTCAGTGGTCTTGAGAATTCCAAAGCAGAGAAGGGAACAGATGAATAGGTTTCATGTTTAGAGGAATCAATTCAACAACTAACTGAGTATCTCTATCCAGCATATCTTGGAATAGGTAGGACAAGGATACTGCCAGATAGAGGACTGCTTTCCTAGAACACAGTACAGTAACATATTACAACTGACTCACGAGACAGGAAAACGGGGGGAGTGATGATTGTATATACTGCTAACAAAAGGAATGCAGCAACTAAAACTTGAAGACAAATCTTAAAGAGCTTAATGAAAGTCAAAAGGTGGCAGAGCTGAGAGGTTGTGGACTATCAAATCTCAGCGCCACGACCCATTAGCCAAGGGAGGAATTCCTCTTCTAGTTTATGAATTTGAGGTAATTTATTTATGTATTTGGAATAGTTTATTACTAAGTAAATACACTAAAATCCTGTCTCATTCTGTTTTTAGGTTTCATAATATCTTAGTTTTTGTTTCAAAATCATACAATTAACTTCTAGAACAGTCATATTGTTGGGTCACAGTTCAGTCCCATTAGACATTGCTGGGGTTCTTTTGCTTCCTTTCAGTGTTTCTGTATCTTTCCAAAGAATGCCTTTCCTGGGTACATCTCATCTCTCTGTGTACAGACTCAGTTATATCTTCCATGAGTACAATCCACTGGAGGTTGTAAAGTAGTAAGTATTGATTAATACTTGAGTATTTAAAAATCATAATAAATAATTTACTAAAAATAGTTCTCAAAATTGCTTAGTGTTCAAAAAATATTCTACATGTGTATATACACAAACATGCATTTTCCGTATGTGCAAACATACATACATATGCATTTATATCATTCTAGTAAACTGTAATGTATTTCATTGGGATAATCAATTAGAAATTATATATTATATTTTAATCCTACTTTATTTCAACAAGATGTTTTATAATTTCCAGTCAATTTTGTCAACACTGCAATTAGTGAAAACTTTTCTTCTCATTTCTGGGGCCAACATGTAATGTTGTGTCAAATCAGTCCAAATGTAGAGACTGAAAAATAGCTATTGTTTGCAAATTAAATCTAGAATAAGTGATCATTTTCTGAACAACAGTAAACCTAAATACAAATCAATATCATGCAAGATATTTTCTTTCTCTAATCTAATAGTAGAACATGTCACTAAATAAACTGAAATTTAGAGCACATAAAAACCTGTCCAGTGTCACAAACCAATAATTATATTGATATAGGACCTCCAAGTGATATAGGGAAATGTTATAACTCCCAACCTGTTCGATGTCCAGGACACTGAGTTCGTGTTCCCCAAAATCGAAGAGTTTTGAGGAATAATGGAGGTTAGCAGTAGGAAATTTTATTGAGGGAGAGACAGCTGTTGCTTGAGAGAGATAGGAACAGACCCAAAAAGTGAGTTGCCCACAAGTCCACTTCTTTAAGTTTTATAGAGCAAAATCACAAAGTGTACAGAATCACGAGGTGGGTACGAGGGGGAACAAAGCTATGATCAACCAATAAAATTACAAGTATAGTCACTTAGGTAATACTGATCCATGAGGAAGCAAGTTACACAGCAAGTGTACAAGGAAAGAACAAGGATCTTTTTTAAAAGAGATGAATCGGGGGTCCTAGTCACCAATCTGGGTGACTGATGCCTGTTTAGAATATCGATCATAGTATATTGTTTATCCCTCAGGGAGGCATGTAGATCTAATCATTCCATCTTTATCCTGAGGCTTGGTCTTAAACAACTGTGCCTCTGGTCACAGTTGTAATTTGTTCTTACATCTGCACTGACTCCTTTGACGGCCTAGCCCTGTCTGACTGCCTATAGTATTTCTACCTAATTTAGCTGTCTATAATAATATGAGGATAATTTATAAAATATCCTTTTCTATTTTAAATGAGACCTAATGTCTCTCTTATGGTTTGGAACTATGAGTGAAAATTAAAAATCTGCCAAGAATTTGAAGACTGATCTGATTAAGAATTTGGAAAGTATAGTCTATGAAATGAGGCAAGATTATTTAGGATTATTGGAAAAACATACACTTCACACCAAAGTATTCTTGGATTTAGTTTAACATACTGAGCAAAACCACTGGAGTAAATAATGTTCTGGAGTTACATTGTGTGGATTAAAACTCTGCAACCACAATTTAATAGCTGTATAATGTTGGAAAAGATATCTGTTGTCTCTGAGTTTTGGTTTTCTGAAAAATAAAATGGAGATGACAACCATGCCCTTCTCTGAAAATTGTTGTGAGAGTTAAATGAGACAAGGTACAAATATTTAGCATGATATCTGAATTGAAGTAAGCACTCAATACATAAAACTCATCCTTCTTTCCAGTACTAGGTGGACAGTGGAAACATAGGGCAGACCCTGTCAGTAGGAGGCCTTGTGGGAATGGATACTATTTGATGGCCATAAGAAGGGAAGTTTAATCATTTAGCTAAAAACATCACCACCAACTCATTATTTTTCTGTAATCCTCACATTTGGAATATATACCTCTTATTATGGAATTATCTTGATATGCCTGTAAATTGGATAAACATTAAGATATCAGATCTCACTATATCATTAACAATAAATTTTGCTAGCTGTTGAAGATTTTTTTTTTTAAGCAGAAAAAGATATTTCACTAAGAGACTGAGAATAGAAGAGTGTCTAGATTTCTGCCCCTGGTATATATACTAAGTTTCTTCCATAGTAAAATAATTCATCCTAAAGCCACAATATAAATAAAGCATACCCACCTGGAAGGTGGTACCAAATTTTCTGTATAATAAATAACTCAAAAATTGTTCCATGTTAAAAAAAAAGATTTTTATAAAAAAATTTTAAAATAATTTTTTTTAAAAAGTTAATTATAAGATTTCAAATAAGCTTTAGGGTAACATCAAAATGTTACATCATCAACTCTTCATCCCTTCTATTCTGAGGAATTAGGGGTGGTAAATTATCTGGAACTTCTTGTTTTACAACAATTTTATAAAGATTTATGATCTCAAGAGAATATATGACAAGTCTGTGATGCTAACCTATAGGGCTAAGTCCTTTGGGCAACAAATTCAGTAGTTCAATAATTTTTAATTTCCTGATGTATATTTGACTCCAGGGTTATGTTTTTCAGAGGTAGAAATGGATAATATGTTTTTATTCTACTGTAAATCTGCCATCCATTAAGTTCTTTAAACTAGAAACAGAAAATAAATAGTTGTGTCCTTTTAACATTGGCATGTTTCTTTTTAAGCCTACTAAATTAAGCCAAGTCATCTAAATTAGTTGCTGCTGTAATACCTCAAAACTCACGATTTCTTCTATGAGCACAGTAAAGTCACAGTGATGTGTCTCTTGAACATCATCACTAGCCAACTATTTGTTTTTTGGTATTGTGCAGTGTCCTTGTGTGTGTGTTTTTTCATTTCAAATATGAAATAGGTGTTCCTCTTGCCCTATTTCCTGAAAAAGTTTGTGCCAGAAACCTTATCCAAAGACATCTGGGCAACTAGTACTTCAGGAAACAAAAAGCACTTGACTTCAGAATCTTGGTGAAATATGCTTCTTAATACGGTAGGAAACTTCATTCGACCTACTGGAAGACTTTAACATGAGTGAAACATCAGGGCTGAAGCAGAGAGGCTATACCAGGGAGGTACCCTGGCAGGAATATGTAATTCGTGGCACTCTGTGACTCAGAATAATAACCACGGATGAGGAGATGCATTTTAGTAGCATTGCTGGGTCCCATAATTTGAATATGCACTTGTGATGTTTTATTATGCTATATGGTTAGGCAATTCTAGGATTATTTGAGCAAGTCAATTTACTTTCCATTGACCAATTTCTAAAACATTAAAGTATGTTGGCCTCGAAATTCCACAAATGCAACAAATACTTGATTAATTAGTATTTCAAACTGAAAAGGTCATTATTTCTTCTAGCAGGACTGTGCCACTAAATACAGATGGAGAAATACCTTTTCTTTAAAAAAAAAATGAAACAGATCAAGGGAAATGTTTGTCTTTTGATTCTGAAATAATGCTTAAATAGTTTAGTCCTCATCTCTTCTAGATCAAAAGCAATTATTCATTTTTATTCTCTGCAACATCTAACTTCATGGAATTCATTCATTCATTCAATCATTTATGGAATTACTTCTATGCAGCAGGAAGTTTCTGAATACCTGGGGATTCACAGATGTTGAAGTGCTAGGGCTTATCTCAAGTACATTTACAGACTACCTAAGGACTAAGTGTAGAACAAACTTTCTAATTGCATCTGACCATGAGAATAGAGGTTACATAAAACCAACAGGGGTAAAAAAAAGTCAAGATTTCTTAAGAGGTACTAGACAATGGAATTTAACCTTGTAAGAAGTGGACAGAGGATTTTACAAGTAGTCAAAATGGGTAATTGGCATTTTAAGCTAAGGAAACATGAAAAGGATGAATCATTCTGAATAGAAATTTAAAAAGCCAAGTAAAGTTGGGACGAGATTGAAAGGATCTTAGGAAGGATGCCAAGGACTTTAGATTTCTTACAAGCATAGAACATTTCCATGACTCTGAGTGACATATTCAGACAGTGAACTTTGCTCTGATTTTGTTTTTCCTCTAATTTACTTCCTAAATTGGCTTGATTGTTTTTTTTGTAGTAGAAAAAAAATTAAAGAGATCATGTCCATGAAACAAACTGAAACTTTTCTCAGGATTTTTTAATGTAATGTCTTCTTTAAGAAAATTTCTAAT
Source organism: Cuniculus paca (assembly GCA_004365215.1). Lineage (NCBI taxonomy): Eukaryota > Metazoa > Chordata > Mammalia > Rodentia > Cuniculidae > Cuniculus > Cuniculus paca. Next base: position 20,663 of record RJWT010002847.1, read on the forward strand.
TATTTATTTCCATGTTATTGTTTATATCTAGAGGTGTATAGGTTTCATGTACTTATAGGTAGAGCTTTTGAGAGGTGACTGAATAATGGGAGCATAGTACTCATCAGTGGATTAATCTACAGATGAGTTAATAGCTAAATGTGATGTTCGAAAGTGAAGCCTGGGCAGAGGAGATGAGTCACTGGGGTATGGCTTGCAAAGTTTTATCTGTTCCCCTTTCTTACCTTCACCCCCTCTTTTTGCTTTCTGCTTTCCATAAGCAAATCTCCTCTGCCATGCTGCCCTGCCTGGGAGTCAGCTGACTACAGATTGAAACATCTACACGTTGTGCCATAAAATAAATGTTTCCTTCTTTAAATTGTGGGTGTTGAGTATTGTGTCTCAGCAATGAGGAAAGTAATTACTTAGTTGAGACAGGTTTTGATAATGAGAGTGGTTTTGTTGCTGTGACTAGCTCACCATGCAGTTCAGAAGCCTTTAAACTGGTTTGCAGGAAGAGTTTGGAAAGGTTTGGAGATATCAAATGGAGTAGCAGATCTAGAATGTTATAAGCTGAGCTTGATGGGAGATTCTGGTCAGAGCTCAGAAGACTAGAATGTTGACAGTAATGCAGCTAGAAAAGACCAGGCTGAGAAGGTTTCAATTGGGTAGAAGAATTCCACCAGTAGTTGGACTCCAGACCATGTGTGCTATGCGCTGGCAAAAACTTCGTCTGCATTTTGCTCATGTCCAGAGACTTTGCAGGAAACTAAATTAAGGGTGGCAGACTAATGAATCTAGCTGAGGAAATTTCAAGGCACCCGAATATTCAGGCTGTGACTTGGGTACTGTTCGGGGCTTTTATCCAGCATTATGTTGCAAATCAAAAGCAAATAACACAGCTAAATGATTTTAGAAGTTTTGAGTTTGATCCAAAAGAAAACTGGAAGAGTTGAAGACTGCAAAACTGAAGCAGAAGAGAGGTTGATTGCTGAAAAGATTAGCTTTAAAAAGAACTCAACAGTTGAACTTTACAACAGTTCAATAGAAAAATACCGTGAGGGTGTGTAAGGAACCAGGAAGGCCTCACTGTTTTCAGGCCCAAAATCACAAGGTAAAGTACCTTGCTTTGAGAAGGGAACCTGGGGAAACATGCTCTTCACAAAGGTGAAATACTTTGGTTTGAGAGGGGAGCCCCAGGACACCATGCTCTAGAAAAGTAGCAGCCCACAGAATTTCTTCATAGAACCAAGCCATCCAGACACTCAGAGACCCCCCATATAGCTACAGTAAAAGGAAGCCTGACTACAGCTCCAACTGGTAACAGACCCTGATATCATACACGTGGCACTGTTTTAACATGTATGCAGAATGTAACAGTTGTGGGATCAAGGAGGTTTCCACCCAGATTTCAGAAGAAGAACTCAAAGGCCAGGGAGTGTGCTTCTGAAAGGGCAATGTGAAAAGCTGTGAGAGTAAAGTTAAAAGTGCAGTGCAGACCTCAGGATGTTGGAAAAGCCAGGAATGTGGAATATCTGAGGAAAACTGCAAGGAGTGAGAAAAGCCAGCCCAAACAAGAAGCCACAAGCATTACCACCACCAACTGCAATGCTGGAGGGGTGGCTCAAGCCATTTGGAGTTCACAACCGGCCGCAGATTGTCCCAGGTGCTGGACATGAAACTAATGGGATTTAACATTATCCCACTGGATTTGGATCTTACTTTGGTCACATTCTTTTCTATCCCCCTATTTTTCTCTTTTGGAGTGGGAGTGTTTATCCTGAGCCTTTGTATGTTGGAAGTGTTTAACTTTTTTTTCATTTTTACAGGAGTCGCAGTTAAGAATTTGTCTTAATTTCAAAGGGAACTTTGAACTTAAACTTTTCAACAATGATGAAATCATTTATCATGAGCCTTTGTATGTTGGAAGTGTTTAACTTTTTTTTCATTTTTACAGGAGTCACAGTTAAGAATTTGCCTTAATTTCAAAGGGAACTTTGAACTTAAACTTTTCAACAATGATGAAACTGTTGGAACTTTGGCAAATCTTAGAAATGGAGTAAGTGCATTTTGCCTAAAGGGATGTGCATGATATTTTGGGAGGCCAAGGATGGAATGTTATGTTCTCCAAATACCTTGTGTTCTCATAGGGGGTTTGGGGACCATGATACTCATCACTGGATTAGTTGAAATGTAATGTTGGGAGGAGAAGCCTATCAAAGGAGATGGGTTACTAGAGGTGTGTCCTGCAAGGAGTTTATCTCGTCCACATTCTTCCCTTCAACCTCTCTCTGCTTCCTGCCTGCCATGCCATAAACTCTTTATTCTCTACCATGCCTTGCTACTTTAGAGCCAGCAGAGTATGGGTCAAAACCTATACAAGTTGTTAGCCAAAATAAACATTTCTTCCTCAGAATTGCAGGTGTCAGGTATTATGTCACAGCAATAAGAAAAGTACCTAAGACAATACACTGTTTGAATAAAGCTGGAAAAATATATATTTATCTCTGATAAGAGGGCATCAACAACCTAGAAAAATAATCTGTAGCATTTCTTTTAAAATTTGAAGAGGGTGAATATGAAGCCACTTGCCTAAAGAATTGTAGGTACTCCAATTGGACAACACATAATATATATTTAAACATTAGCAAAGATATACTACCAATATTGATCATTTTTAATTTTCTTGGGCCCAAAGTATATTACTGGGAGTTGGGAGTGCATGAACTCATAATTTTCCAAGTCTTTATTCTGTAGGTAAGGACTATTTTGAATAACTGTGTACTTCAGGAAGGGATCATGGGGTACTTTATGAAGTTGATCATGACTACTTGATGCTCTTCACCTAAGGAAATTATAGAGAGTCAAGAGGATAGAGGTGGAGCCTGGGAGTTAAAAGCTACTAAAGTCACTAGAGTAAAGCAAGAATCAACAGACAAGTGTGAGTAGGCAATGACTCACTCTGGAATAGGGTTTGGAACAGAATGTGTGGAAATGTTAAAGATAAGTCTATAAATTTCAAGATCTGTCCAACTTTTTCTTTTGTGTGGGCCCAGATATGTTACAAAAGAAAAGCAAAGACTTTTAAGGATCAACAGTGCTGTTGGGGTTAAATTTATTTGAGCAGTAATAAGTAGTCAAACATGTTATTTTAAAATTAAGTATATAAAAAAGTAAAATTAAGTACATTAGCAAAGTGAATAATGATAATATTCATCTAAATTACTTGTTTATGTAGTAGGGAAGAATTTCACAGTAAAAATGAGTATAAAGAAAGAACAATTTTTGTGAGACTAAATTTCTCTCAAGTACTCAATATTAGGAGGTAATTTGGTGCCCCACCCCTCACCCAACCCCCAGGATTGACTTTCTCTTTTACTTAATACTTATTGAAAAGAAAGGAGGAAAATGGAGGCTATATGATCATACATTAAGTTTTTCTTTCCATGAGAATTACATAAAGTTTTTGAATTCTTTCAATTTAATAAATCTTACAGGATATGAGAGTGTAAAGAAATTAGTAAGTCCTGGGATGTATGATCTAGATCAAGAGTGACTGCAAAATAAATGTGGAAAGTTGATCCAAACATGGCCCAGTCAGTACTCAAAGTAGTGCTACCCTGTGATAGCACCTGGAAACTGCTCATGATTCTATTCAGTCTGCCTGATATTCATGGGCCTATCAGTTACCACATAAGTAAGCAGAATATATCATTTGTTTCAGGAATTGGTAAGTTACAGTCTTCCATGGGTCATAACCAGCTTTTGTGCTGTGCAACCTATGTCCTGAGTCAGTCCATATATGATTACCCATGAAGATAACATAACTTTAAATGGGTTTGACCACTTAAAACATCCTAAGCATGAGCCCTGGACACCTGAGTGGTGGTAATGAAGTAAAGAAGAAAGTAACTACTGTTTCACTTATGTTTTTGAGTGACTGACAAACCAGATTAAAATCTTCATTTGAGTTGGGACAAAACAGTTGTACATTTATAGAAAATACATTATATTTAATTAGCATAGAAAGGATTTGGTACCTCCAAAAAATAAATATTAAAGTGGTTAGAAATAAAACTTGGGAAGGTACAAACAATGTGTTGACCCTTGACTATATCATAATTGAATATTTATGTTTATCTTTTTTTAAAAAATTTTATTTTAAAGAGAATAAAACCAAACGAAATAAAACAGAATAAAGCCAATCAAAACAAAACAATGAAAGTGATATAGGACTTCAAAACAGGATAATAAGAAATCAACAATGGCTACCATAATGACTCTTGATAGCTTCAAAATTGCTGCCCATACCATCAGACATAATAAAATCAAACAATACAGGACAGAATAAAGCCAATCAAAACAGAACATTGAATAAAACAAAACAATAAAATGGAAAAAACAAAACAGAACAATAATTTAATTTCAAAAACAAGACAAAAGGAAATCCCCCATATTTGCTATACTGCATATTGTAATCATCTCAATAGATGCTCAGACTACTGGCTCCAGGCCCAAAAAGTCAATCAAACAATACAAGCCTTAAGTTGTTTTTCTACCTCAGTTACTAACAACAGTGGGGTGGTAAGGTAGTGTTTTTGTCTCCCAGCCTGGGCACTGGTTGACTCATAGGAAGGGCAAATTGGCTTCTTGTTTCTCCTTCTGGGACCCCACATGACTTCTGATAGCTGATGGGAAGGGTGAACTGGTTTCTTGTTTCTCCTTCCAGGACCTGCATGGCTTCTGCTAGCTCACAGGAAGGGCAAATTGGCTTCTTGTTTCTCCTCTGGATGTTAATCTCTTATAAGATCTTATAACTCATTTTTACCATGGCTCTCCAAAAAATCCAAATGCAAGTAGAATAAAATATTTTAATATTTAATATAGTCAGAGTAGCAACATTTAGATTTCCTTATTATCTCCACAATACTGTTTTGAAATTTTTATAATCTATATTACAAAACATTAGGAGAAGTGAATTAGGATTTTCTCTTTTGCGTTGATCAAAGTTAAGTCTCATGAATAAAAATGCTATTTTTTATCCCATGAAAATGTTTTAATGAAAAGCTCATCTTATGTGAATTGTAATAATAGACATGTTTATGCAATTATTAAACAAACAAGAGGGGAGAAATATTTTGAGAATTGTGGAAGAAGGACTTAAAAAATCCACTTTTCCATGAAGGAATGACAACATTGGAAGAAAATGTCAAAATCAACTTTTTCAGAAGTCTGGAATTAACCCAAGACTTGTAGAAGTCTAAAAAAAGAATAAATAAATAATGGAAAACTATCAAATTTCAAGACAAAAAAACTGTCATTTTAATGTATCCTATTTCCTTCTGTTTCTACCCCAGCTCTTTGAAAGCCCTCAAAATAGATGACCTCACATCTATACCATAGATGAAGCTCAAGAGCCTGGTGCTACTGCTAGAATATGTTTGGAGTTTCCCAAAAGTCCTACCCCAAGAGAATCATTACTCTTTGACCTGTATGGCAAGCAGCTTTCTGAAAATCCTAGAGATACTCTGAATAAACAGCCTTATTCCCAGAACATTTGTTGAAAAAAGTCAGTAGTAATTGTTAAATAGCATAACAGCGTGAGGCACTAATCCCAGTCAGGGTATTGCTGACCAAAAAGGTACACAGGATAAAACAGGGAATATGATATCCATAGGGAGTTGAATCAGGAGAATCTACATGAGTTTGAGGGCAGCTTGGCTACTTAATGAGTTCGAGGCCAGCCTGAACTACATATAGCAAGAGAAATATGCGCATGCAGGGCTATGTTTATGGCCTGAAAAGATATAGAAAGAGCCTTATCTCTCATTTCTGACCATGAGCCTCTATGCAAGGGAAGGTTAAGGTAGAGTTATGAACTAATTCCTCACATGCTGAAAATGCACCACACACCCACACACTTTAAACTCTTCAGCAAAGACTGTTAGACTTATTGTTTCAAGTTATTTAATGAATCTCAATTTAATCTTCAAATGATCATTAAATTAAGGGGAGACTTTGATAGTCACAAAAAAGAATAAAGATATGAAGTTAATTCAAAAAAGTAGTTAAGCAAGCACTTATTAGCAGCAGCAGCAGCAGCATAAGCAACAACAGACAACAATAAAAACAAGCTATAGGGAATGAAGTGAGTTTCCATAGTTGCCATATTGTAGTGTTTTAAATGCCCAGTTCAAATAAAAAATATGACACATGAAGAAACACAAAAGTGTGGCATACACACAGGGGAAAGAAATGCAGTAATGAGAATTATCTCCTAGGAATTCCAAATGTTGGACTTAGTAGCAAATCTGCCCTTTAATTCTGCTATTATGAATAGTTGAGATTATTTTGTGTCCAACTTTCTTGTAGGGGAGACAAAATACCCTACACCTAAAGTAAAAGAAGGGAGGGTTTTCTTGACTCAGTTTGTAGCTATTTCAGTTCATAGTTGGCTGGCTCCAAGACAGGGTGGCATGGCAAAGAGACATTACAGAGGAGAAATAGTTCATAGCAGGCAGAAGGCAGAAGACAGCAAAGTAGCAAGTTACAAGTGAAAGTGACAAACCAGTTCTCTTTCTGTCCCTTGTATCTTATCCATTCTACCCACCCTTAGAGCAAGTAGCACTCACACCCAAGGTGGGGCAGCCTTAATCCTAGGATCACAGCATGAATCAATCCCAGCAGCACATACCCTAGATCTAACCACCTCCTAAAAGCCCCCATTATGACTATATAAGGCTTTTGGGTACATCTAGATACAAGTCATAATATTTTGAAAGGAAAAAAAAACTAAAAAAAATATTCAAAGAACTTATCCTACGCAAGAAATTTTCAAAAGACTGACAGCTGAGTTTTCATGAGATATCAGGGTCAGACTAGAGCAGGATGTAATGTTAAGTTGTTGCAAAAATGGACCGTTATCCACATGTAGAAAAATTATCCTTTAAAAAAGATAGAGAAGCTTACATATTCTCAGATACAGAAATTCTGAAAGAAGTTATTGCCAGCAAATTTATTCTACAGAAATATTGAAAATAATGGATACTGGATAGTAACTCAAATTCACATGAAGGAATAAAGAACACCAGTACAGGTAGCTATATATATAACTGAAAGAGAATAAAAATCTATTTTTGTTTATGAGTCTTTTATTATATTTGAAAGACAATCATACAAAACAGTAATTATAATTGTTGGAGTGGACTTATAATTAGTAAGATATAATTTATATGACAATAGCAGCATAAAAGGGGATGGGAATGGGCAATTTTAGAACAGTTTTTGTGTCCTATTAAAATAGCTTAACTAGATTATTTTAAATTGTTAATTGTAATCCTCAGAGCAACTTTTAAAAACTTCCAAAAATATATAAAAGAAACAAGGAAATTACTGCACTAAACTACAAAATATCTATTTAATAAAATAAGATACTAATACAAGGATAGAGGAACTTTCCTTATACTAGCCACAAAAAATAATTCAAAATGAATCATAAACCTAACTATAATACTTACACCTATAAAGCACTTAGCAGAAACAATAATAATCTTCATGACTTTGAGTTAGACCATGGTTTCTTAGATACAATACAAATAACACAAGTGATCAAAGAAAAAAACATAAACTGCACTTTAATAAAATGTAAAACTTTTGTCCTTCAAAAGCTGTCATCAAAAATATAAAAGCAATACACAGAGAAAATATTTGATAAAGGTCTAGTACTAAGAATATACAAATAATTATAACTTAGCAATTTGAAAACTCAATAAATAACCGAATTTTAAAATAATAAAGGCCATATATATTTATAAAGAAGAGAAAATGATGGATATGCACATGAAAAGATGTCAACGTCATAAGTTCTTAGGAAAATAAAATCAGAATCACAGTGAAATTTACCAACTACATGTGACTATGAGATAGTAACGAGTGTTAGCAAAGATGTAGAAAAATCAATACCTTTGTAAATGTGTTGGTAGTAATTTTAATGATGCAGACAGTTTAGAAAACACTTTGTCAGTTCTTCAAAATAATTAAAGAGTTATCATATGACCCAATAATGCTACTCTGAATATATACCCAAGAGAACTGAAAATATTGCCACTCAAAAACTGGCACACAAATATCTAGAATAGCATTATTCATAGTAACAAAACAGTGGAAACTATACTAATATTCATCAGCAGGTGAATGAATAAAATGTGGTGTATCAATACAATGGAATATTATTCAGCTAATAAAAAGAATAAGTTACTAATACATGTTTCAACATGAGTGAACTTTAAAAATATTCTAAGACAAGCCAGATGTAGAAGGTCATGTAGTTGTATGATTCTTCTCACATGAAATGTCCAGAATAAGAAAGACTGCAAAGAGACAGAGTGAGTTCATAATTTCCAGGGACTAGAGGGAGAAAGGAATAAAGCATGATTGTTAATATCTAATAGGATTTTTTTAAAGGGTGATGGAAAGCCTTCTAAGATTAGATAGTATTGATAGCTGCAGAGCTCTATGAATACAACTACAGTACTAGATATAGAAAAAAACTGAGTTGTATTCCCTAAAGCAGTCAATTTTATGTTATCTCAATAAAATCATTATTAAAAATAGTACCCTACTAATTAATAAATTGAAGTGTGTAGGAGGGTAGGGGCTCTTATTCTCCATTCACAGTAGGAGAATTAATGAAAAATTAATTTTTAAAAACTTTTGGTCGGACCAAGTATCCTGCTTGTCTACTCTAGCATACCTGAAAGAAATCACAGATTCACAATTACTGACATGATTTTTGGTCATGTGTATTGATTTTCTAGTAGAATAGATTAATGATAAATGAAATTAACAATAAAGTCTACACTCCAGCAGTTTGACTCCTGTGTACACTAATGTAGAAAAATGAAAAACATAGTTTTGTTTTTAATTTCAGCTTCATGTATGTAAAAATTCAGGAGAACAATGTAAGGCACTGTATTGATAATGATTATCAAACAGAAAGACAGATCACTAGAGTTTTCTGAAATACAATACTATTTGCTTATTTAAAATGATAGTCATTGATTTATTATTTAATGGATATACTGGTTCAATAGTATTCACTACAGTCACTAAAACAAACTCCTAGATAATAGAAAGTTCCAGAATACCTATAATAAAAAGTATTTGGACCTTTACATAAGATAGACAAGAAAACTCTCAAATATTGTAAAGCATATGCAGTGGAGAAGAGCTCTAGATAGCAATAAGGCCATGAGCAAAATGGATCACACAAAAAAGCACACTTTCATTCGTTCTCAATTCTATTTTTCTTTTTTTTGGTACCAGGAATTGAACTCAGGACCTTGCGCTTGCCAGACAGGCGCTTATGCCACTGAGCTATATCCCCAGCTTTTTCTTAATTCTATTATTGAATCTAGTTATAACTATCCTAATGAAGGAAAATGTTTTTGAAAAATAAATAGGAAGAAATACTGCAAATAGAATCTCAATAATAACAAATTTCTAGTGGTCTCTAATTAACTTCAATTTCTTTTTTATTTTACTTTTTATTTAAATTTCATTTGTACATGATTATAGTACATAATTATCACATTCCTCATAGGTACTTGGTGCATGTACACACCACATCACAATTCCTTTTTTTATCTCATCCCCCCTCCTCCCACTTTCCCTCCATCGCTTGGTCCCCTTTTCAAATGCAAAGATTTATCTTGCTATCCAGTTTCTTATTGTAAGAATCATTCCAACTCCTTTATTAAGCAATTAAGTGGAATTCAAAATTGACCAAGTGAAATAGGAAGATTTGAAGTAATTCTGTATTCTAAGACAGGCCCTAAATTTTTCCAGAAATTGCAGGAAAAAAAATGCTCATCAGTCAAAAATTAAAATTAATCAATACAGCAAATTAAAAAGTGAGTCCGTTTTTGCCCTGCTTTCTAAAACACAGATATGCACATATTCCAACACATAATCCACAATATGAAACTGGTTTATGTGGGAACACAAACAGAAGTTATTTAAGAATTATTACCTACTTAGTTATATGTCTATTTATAATATTTTACCCTTTTTGTTCCTTTATTGATGTTGTATTATAGATTAAAGACTTTTAAGTGATCTTTTACTGTAGTCTGCTAAAATTTGGCCTCTTTCAAAATGTAAGAAGAGTTATGACATTTCAAAAAGTCTGACAAAAAAGTAGTAAGTATTGCTTGGATGATATCTTATGATTAATTTAGAATTGTCCTATTATTATTTTTGAACTTTACAGTTTCCCCACCATGAAAGGTGGCCCAATATCTCTAATTCATCATAGTTTTACAAAACCCAGAACTTCATAATAAATTAAACTTTTAAGAATGCAGCCTAACTTTGGAATAATTCTGAAATATATTTAGGACAACCTTCAGAAAACTTACTTTATATTATGCTAATATTTTAATTGTTATTTGTTGTAGCAAATACACACAAATAGTAGAATAAATCTCTAGAACACATCTGTTTCCTGTTAATCGCACACTTCACGTTATAAGCTTTTGAAATGAAAAGTGGCATTTACAAAGGTCAAGAAATGATGATAGCAGCTGTGGTGATGTTTTGTGGTACTCAGTGATAATGTGGAAAATGAGTAACTCAAACCCTTTATAAAATAAAGCAAATCTTTGATTATATTTGGGTAGGTATTCAGTTAGAATATAAACCTTACAGTTTCCATTATTTTTTAAAAGAGAGAATGGCTTAACAAGCCATTATTTTAAATTTTATCACTTTTTTATTCCTTTTTAACAATTAAGTAAATTTATTGGTACATTTTAGGTGAACATAATGATCACATTCATCATAGGGAATTTGTGTCTGTACATGATATATCTTGAATCTTTTTTCCCCATACCCTTTCCCTCTCTTTAACCCTTCTTCCCCTCCTTATTTACAAAAGGTTTGTTTCCATTTTTCCCTCTTTTCTCAATTTTTCTTTTCCCTTCCTTCCTTTCCTCCCCCTTCCTAGTTCCTCTTCCCATTTGAACATTTTCTTTCTATTTCACAATATCTATTATACATTTTAGTCCTTATTAACACTTTCAGTTTCTTAAAAAAAGTTGTGATTTTAAAAAAATGCTAACATTTCTTATATATGTGTCCAGATTATTTTTGATAGTTTTATGATGCTGTCAAAAGTTGATGCCTGCCTCTGTGCAATAGATAGTATTATTTTTTTCTTTTAGGTAACACAGTTAACTGTAGCACCAGAATACTTTCTAGATAGCTGAACAACTGTTAGATACCAGTATTATTATGGGCATGTTGCTAACTTTTTATTTGGAAAAATGTTCATTGAAGTTTGCAATTTGATTTTAATTACTCACAATAAGAAATCCTAATGTAAATATTAAAATCTAAATGCAGGACCTAAGAAGTATATTGTTTTGATGAGGCAGCATGCTTTACCTTGTTTAAAGTGAAATGTGGTTAGTATTTAAAAAGATATTAGAAAACAAGAAAAAACTGTACTGAGAGAAAGAAGATAATGCCTTTATTTGCTATTCTTTTCCTTCTCTTTCTCACCTCTTTCAGTGAGAGGTTTTCTCAGTTTTTGGTTTTAGGTTCTTTTCTATAGAAAACCAAAATCTCTTAATAGGAATGAGGCATTTCTGGTCATATATTTAAACATGTGTATGTATGTATGGGAGAACATACACCTCCCATGCTGTTAACCTTGTACCACCAACAAGTTGAGAGTTAGCTCAATATTCAGTAAAGAAGATATTTATGGAAGTGGGACGGGGCAGAGGGAATCAGTCAGGTATGTTAGGTCACAAGCTGTTTCCACATTTAGGCCTCAGTCAAGGTGCACAGGAGGGAGACTGTGTTACCAGTGAGAGTTGGAGTGTGAGGAGGAGCACGTGTCCTACCACAGCTGTCCTTGCAGAAGCAGGAAGTGAGTGGTAGTGAATCTAAGGGGGAGGCAGAGCTAGGAAAACCATAAGAAATATCCCCACTTCTGTCTTTTTCTGCTCTCCAGTATCCTGCCACTAACTGTTACTCCAGAAGACAAGGGGACCTGGTGATGCCATTCATAAGAGTCAGTGTCTCCTGTAATAGAGGGGCGAAAAAGGGCAGAGAATGTAACTGGGGGGTGGCAGCAGCACCAAAAGCAGATTATCTAACTGTCATATCCAGTGCTTTATTTTCCTAGTTTGGCTGCCTTACTGGTGAATTGAGCTCTCGCACTCTTGACTGTTTACTTATATACAAAAGCATTCCAGCGCACCATCTGTGGGGTCATCAGAACAAAGTAGGAAGGGCCTCCCTTCGCACCTGCACTCTGCCCCTAGACTTCAGATTATTGCTACTGGTAATTGGGAAAGATGAATATTTTCCTAGCAGTTCCTCTAAATTGTGTGTTTGATATTTTATAATTGATTTATAATTGCTTTATAATGCTTTAGAACTTTACAGTTTTTCATTATAAAGGTTAGATAAATTAGTCTAATTTACTTTAAGAAACTCAGAGCCACATAATAAATGGAATTGACCAGAATGAGTCAAAATCAGAGCAGAAATTTTCTTGAAGGAGTTAACCCTGCAAGTTCATCTGTAGATCTCACATTCCTGAAATCAGTCCTCTAGGATGACCCTAAACTCAGCCCTGTCAATAAACTATAGTTAGATCAGGATCTTGTTTGTCATACTGGCCTTCATTTCAAGAGTGGGAAAATCTTCACATAGGTGTCAGGTGTTCTAGTTGTACTCAAAGTGCATGCATGTAATTTCAGGGCTCTGGGAAACTGAGGCGGGAAGAGCACCAGTTTGAGCTTAGCTTGAAACTTAGTAATATTCTGTCTCAAACAAAGGAAGGGTGTGGCTGGGGTTGCAACTAAGTGCCAAGGTGCTGGGTTTATTCACCTTACAGGGAAAGAAAAAAGTATTGGCAAACATTCTAAACAAGAGCTCATCAGAGTAGAAAGTTTCTTTTCCAAAACTCCAAAATATTACATGTTCATAAAAACTTTTCTGTGGAATGAAAAAAATTCAGTAATTGATTTTGAATACTAGAAGTTCAGATCACATACACACTTCTGTATATATTTGAAATGAGGTTTCTGGTGTTAAATTTTTATACAGTTCAGGTTCTCATTTTAAGAAAGAAACCCCTCTTGTCAAAAGGCACTGCTGTAATCCCTAAGAATGTATCTGTTTCGTATCATGGGAGCATGGACTAACTTGAAGATTATTTAATATTATTAAACATTATTAATAAATCATTAACAAATCCATGTTTTGAAGGTTGTTTAAATTCACATAAATGGTCAGGAAAAAGGCTGTGGGAAACACATAACTAACTACTATATTCTACTGAATGAAACCATTAATCTAATGTTACTCTATTGAGCAGAATTAAATACTTTCATAATTTGGAGAAAATTTAAGATCAGTAATTTGACTGCTGTTATTCCATTACATCACTCTGTAGGTATTTCTTTCTACTCAAAAAATAGTGATAAAATTGAAAAAAGTTCCATAAGAAAATGCTTATGAAGATTCAAAACTACAAAAGGAGATAAGGACATTAGAACGTTCTGCTAGTGAGAGAGAAGGCCTAGAGTTTCTACTACTTGATGGCACTATTTCCAAAATTACCTCGTCTGTCAAAATTTACATAGGGAAGGATCCTGAAATCTCAGTTGACATCCTCTTGTCTTTACATACATATTTTCATGGTTCATTGATGAGAATTTACTATCAGGCCCTCTTTTAATTGCTGGGACAGGGATGAAGGGGCACAGAGACTAATGGTGAGATGCATAAAGGGCTCTGGTGCTCAGGCAACAGAAGTAGATGGAAATTTGTTCTACTTAAAGGCACCATGACTCAAGAGAACATGAAGTCACCAAGAAGCAAGCCCTCTCTCCAAATCAGCACCATGCGCAGGCTGCTGGAGAGAGAGCCAGATGTCAGCCCCTTCTGGTGCATGAGCTGGGAAACAAGAAGTGTTACCCCAAGCCCCCGCTGTAAGTGATCAGCTGATCCAGAGAAACAGAGACTGCGATGATAGCTATTGAGGTAAAATACAATTTAATGCTTGTAGTGTTAGTGTTTCACTGACTTTGCAGGTCTAAAGCCAGTAGTCTGATCATCTATTCAGAGGGTAACAATATGCAATGTAGCATCTATGGCAGATCTCCTTCTGAAGGTGGTGGCCATTGTTAATTCCCTATTATCTGGTTTTGAAGTCCTGTATCATTTTCATTGTTTTGTTGGGTTGGATTTTATTCTTTTTTTTTTTTTTTATATCCAATGGCATGGGTAGCTATTTCAAAGATAACAAGATGTATTATGGTAGCCATTCTGGATTTACCATTATCTTGTTTTGAAATTCTTTGTTGCATTCATTGTTTTGTTTTTATGGGTTCTATTCTGTTCTGTTTTGTTTGATTTTTACTGTGTCTGAAGGTATCTGCAGCTATTTTGAAGACCACAAGAGGCATTATGGTAACTATTGTTGATTTCCTTTTTTTTTCCTTTAAGTCCTGTGTTACTTACACTGGTTTGTTTTGATTGGCTTTATTCTGTTTTGTTTCTCTTGGTTTTGTTCTCTTTAAAATAAAAATTAAAAAAAAAAGCACCATGACTTGTGAAGAAAGCACAAGGAACATTCGAAACGTTTTCAATGTAGTCCAACTAAAATATTCATCTAAAGGGATAGGAATCTGGGACTTTTTGTTTCTATTGTGAAAACTCTGAGGTCAAGGTGACTACAAATTAGTGTTTTTATTTCATTTAGGTGAAACTGATAAAAGACCTGGATTGCAAGGGGAAGGACAGCGACAGAGCAGGGGAGGAGTCAAGGACAGAGGCATTCTCATGACAGAAAGAGGCTGAAGTGGAAGACCATCTTTGTTTGAATGTAGTTTGAAGCTGTAAATTAAAACCTCTCACTCTCGCTCTTGCTCTTATTGTCTCTCTCTCATCGATATTCAATAAACATTTTAAATCTGCTTACCAGTAAAAATCTACCACTTCTGTTATTCAAAATCTGCAAAAAGTCTTAAGAGCTTAAGACAGTAGAATACAAAGAAAGCTTGTACTTTGATTTCCAGAGTCAACAGAATAATACTTAATTATATAATCAGAGCTTTAATATATACAGCATTCTTAAAATATTGATCACTTAATGACAATTTTATTTCTTTAACAAAGTTTGTTCATGTTGATGTGTATATATATGTGTTAGATATTCTGTTGTATATATAAAGGAAATAATTATCAATGTGTTTTATAGAGATAACATTCCTAGAAAAAAGCCATGACCTGCTCAGAAAGTTTTGGCCAGTCGCATTGTGACAGAAAAATTCAGCCTTGTAAACAAGGATTTCTGGAAGCTTGATATACAAGGTCCTCCACCCATTTTCCTGTCACACAGGATATAATGGCTTTTGTTGAAATGCAGTGTGACACTGAAGAGCTGGCGACCACTGCATGTTTTGCCTATTATTTGGATCACTCCATAGAGCTACATTTACAGGAAATCAAATGACCTTGACTAGATAGAACATACTGAGGTTAAATAGCAAAAGATAGTTTAAGACTTCATTTTGAAACTTTTCAGGCACACAGATTGATGTTTTATACATGCCAAGAAGAGTTTTGTTCTTAAAAACCCACATTCCTAGTTTAGTTACACATATCATAATTTTATATGAATCAGAACTAAGATCCATGACATTTCTTCATTTAGTCCATGCCCCCTAACAAAATGTCTGCTAAAATGACCTGTCAATTCAGTTCTTTCAAGTTTATTTTTTCAGTGTTGATGATGTCAAGGGAATGCAATAAAACAATGTAACCTAATAGCTTATCGAATCATGCTGTATTGCCATTTTACTAAATATTAGTCTTAGAACCAACATTTTACATGCTGCCTATTTCTATTATAGTCCATGTTATGATGGAGTTCTAATTTGGAAAACATTGGTTAATAAAAGTGATTGTCTTAGTCACTTTCCATGTCACTGGGACAAAATAACACCCACAATTTGTTTATTCTGACTCTCAGTTTTAAAAGTTCTAGTCCTTGGTTGGCAGATTCAAGTGCAGAAACAGTATAGTGGAAGGGCCTACTCTGGAGGAAAGCCACGTCAGACATGTGGCCCAGAAGCAGAGAGAGAATGCAATAGCTGCAGAGGGGGAGATAACTTTCAAGGTCACTTCCCCAGTGACCCACCTGCAACCAGTTTCCACTTTCTAATAGCACCTTTAGTTCTGAACTTAGTCATCTGATGTTGTAGTCAGGGGTTGCAAGGAGAACAATTATATACAGGGCACAGAATTTATAGCATTATTTTATGATGGTCACCCAGAATTAAATACAAGAAAGTACAGGAAATCTGTCCACAACACTAAAGACCCAAGAAAATCTAACTGAGGGCCTGGATCCCACAGCAATGTTCCAGATGAGTCCAGCTGAAGACCTAGAGCCCATGACAATACCTCCCACGAGTCCAACTGGAGACCTAGAGCCCATGACATTGACTCATGCAAGTCTGTTTTACGGATCTGTGCTGGGAAAGCCCAAAGGTCTGTGGTGAAAACTAGAAAGTCTATGTCAGTGGGGTGAAGGATCTGTGCCAGTAATTTAAGGGTTCTATAGTGGAGCCAAGAAGTGACACTCAAAATAAGGACCAGGGCTCCCCTGAAAACTACCACAGCCATCCTCAGTGACAATGAGGCCCTGAGCTCCTCTAACGATGAGAACAGTCAAGCACATGTCAGGAAGCCAGCATGATAAGTTTCTCCTGGAGATTAAACAGCATGCATCTTCCCCTCCAGAGCCAGGAAGTGATGCTCAAAGTAAGGACCAGAGCTCCCCCAAAGTGAACCACAGCCACTCTCAGGGACAAGGTCCAATGATAATGCCTGTGTTTGTATCAGGGAAGCTAGCCATGACAAGCTTCTCCAGGACAACTAATGGCTCCAAACAACAACACTTAGAACCCACAATGCCCCACTGTTCCTCTCCACATCTCCTTTAATGCTGGCAACATTCCTCAGGTGGGCCATCTATACTTAGCAGCGTGCTGATTTAATTCAGCTGGTGTTAAATTGACCACCAGTTTTTAATCCTTAACATCTGGTAAGTACAAAGTAACAGTGATCCAATCATCTTCCAAAAGCCTCACCTATGGACATAGAATTTGGGGGATACCCCAATTCTAAACTATCACAATGATTAAATATTTCTATTCTGTTGGCATTGACTGAGTCCACAAGTATATGGCAGGATTGGGTAGAGATGAAGTTATGTAACTTCGTATGCTGTACCTTTTAAACTCTATTCCTCCAGTTAAATTGCTGCTGCTCTCAGGTGAGAGAGTTGACACACATGTTTATCCATTCATTCATTCATTCTACAGAATTTATTTGGGACCTACTATATCCTAAGCCACTTTCAAGAATTAAATAACAGACAAATTCCCTTTATGAAACTTAGCTTTTGTTGTGAGGAGATAAACAACAAACAACGGAGGAAAAAAATGAGAAAGCATGCCACTCAGGGAGAAATATTGCAAGATGACTGCAGTAGGATGGTAGTGACCACCACTAGGATAGTCAGAGAAGGCTTGTCTGAGAAGTGACATTTAATATGCTTTGAAAATGATAAGAAGTTGGCCTTGTGACGATCACATAGGAATCATCTGAGCCTGTATGAAAAATAAGGACAAAAGTAAAGTTACATAAAATCTCTATGTGCCACAAATTTCCCCTTTCTGGTTCCTTCATAAAAGTGTATCCCTTTGTTCAAGGAGACTGGTGAATGTGTGTAGATATTAGACAAAAGTGACACTAGAGAAATAACGCCATAGGCAAATTGTAGGGAAGGAGAGCTAATTGTAGAGATTAATGCAAAGTAAAAATGAATCATGGCATGGATATGTGGAGGCTGTAGGAAAGATGGTGAACATGAAAATTAAATAGCAGTTCCTTTCTATTTCTTCTCTCTTTATCTACTGGACCTGGAAATGGTAAGCATTTTCATATGCAGGTCTTCAAAAACCAGCATGGGCTGTTTTCTGAAGGAAAAGGGGAAACTGGTAAGAGATTCAAATCACTTTGTCTGCAGTGTTATTAGTATTTTATTCAAAATCTACCTTCTAAAACTAATTTTAGAAGATCAAATTAGGTTTGTGTGTCTAATAGGCAAGCAGTGTTTAATTAACAAGAACAGGTAAGTAACAATCTAGTTATATGCATCT
>RJWT010002848.1:0-38880 GCA_004365215.1 Cuniculus paca
TGGTAGGGTAAGCACTAATGAGAAACATGCCAAAAGGTCAAGTAGGGCCACATACGTGGACATCTGAAATCTAAGATGATAGCTGAAAAATGGAAGGAACATGAAACAACTTTTGTAAGTTTTGTCTAGCTTCAATCTGCGTATCTTATGTTATGGGTTGAATTGACCCCCTCCCCCCATATGTTGAATCCCCAGTACCTCTAATGTGGCCTTCTTTGAAAACAGGGTTGCTGCAGATGTAACGAAGATGAGGTCATACTAGCATAGGATTAGATCCTGATTCAACATGATTGGGGACCTTATAATATGAAAGATGAAGACAGACTCAGGGAAAATGTGATGGGAAGATATGAACACTAGGGATTGGAACCAGGAAGGCCAAGGACAGCTGGCCACCACTACAAGCCAGGCAAGAGGCCAGGGACAGATTCTGTCCACTTCTTGGTCTTAGGCCTGTGGCCTCCAAATGCATAAAACAGTAAATTTTAATATTTTGAGCCAGCCAATTTATGGTACTTTATTTACAGAAGCCCTAGGAAAGTAATACACACTATATTTCTAAAACATTTCACACAGTGGTAAGAACTGTAGTTCAGTTTACAGGTATTTTCCCCTCCACTATTTTAAAGAAAAAAACATGATTTATAATGAAAATACAAAAGAACTAGGCATTTTTCAACATTGATTAAATCCATCTTAGGTCTCAGTAAATACATGCCTTTCCATACTGCACGGTGGAAAATTTTATTGAAACATGAACTGTTGTTTCTTAGACTAAATTAAACATACTTTAAAAAGAGTTTCTCAATGAATAGTCATCCCGAAATAGTATAAAATGTATTCTTTGGGGATTATATATTGGTTTTAACTCATAAAGTGCCATTCTATTGACTGTCTGTCTTAAGCACTTTAGAGACAAAGTTCCTATGTTGAGTAGAAGCTGGAAGTACCTATTGTCATGGTTACCTTTCTCATTGTTAAGACAAAATACCCAACACTCAAAATTAAGGAAGAAATGTTTAATTTAGCTCACAGTTTGTAGAGGTTTCAATCCTTAGCTGACTGTCTCCAATGGAGGGCAGCATAGCAGAAGTGCATGGCTGGGGAGAAGTCCATGGCAGGGCAGGCATGAAGATCAGCCTGCCTTCTTTCTGTCCCTTTATATTCCATCCAAGCTACAAGCCTATTGGTTGGGGCTGCCCACATCCACGTTGGGTCTACCATTGTCTACATCCAGAACTATGCTAAACCAGTTTAGTTATCACACCTTAATTCCATTATCACACACCATGGATCCAGTTACCTCTGAAAAGCCCTACCTGCAATGGCATGCAGGGTGTGTGTGTGTGTGTGTGTGTGTGTGTGTGTGTGGTGAACATACACACTAATGTTCAATAACAAAATACACATTTCATTTTCATTAAACAAAGATTGCAGAACAAGTACCATGAAACCTCAAATGCTTATACTCATGAAATTCCTTTGGTCAGTTAATCTATGAACAATTTTTACCCAATAAAGCAAAATTAAAACTACAGACAAATGCATAGGGCTCCTTACCAATGGTCTCCTGGCTTTATTTTATTTTATTTATTTATTTATTTTTTTGTGGCACCAGGGATTGAACACCAATGGTCTCAATTTTTCTCTCTTAAAGTTCTTAAAATTGGAATGGAGTTCTTAAATAAGAATTTAAAATACAAGCCGGGGAGCGAGGCTTGAATTTTCCATTAAAATGCCTTTACAATGAGACTGCCAGGTGAACTACAGGATTCCAGGAAAATGTGACTTTCAGATCAACAGTTTCTTTTTTAAAATAAGTACTTCTTGTAATACTTAATGCATACTTATACTAAGTAATGATTCACTGTTGATCTGAAACTAAAATATAACTGGATGTTCTATATTGATATTTGCCAAATCCTGCAGTGCTCCTCTAAGAGCACTGGCAGAAAGCTGAGCCATGGCTGTGAGCTTCTGATAAAGGAAAGAGGACATCAGTGACACTCAACACAAGGCACACGGGCCGGCACTGGTGCCTTCTGTCCAAGGAAACAGGAGCGGATGCACTGCTGTGCATTCCCCCTTGGTTCCTACCAAGCTCTTCACTTCACGCCATCAGTCTGTACTTGACCTCTGTGAAATCAGCAGGAAGAGAAGGAAGCTTTCCAGGACCTAGGAAATTCCACAGCTGCTCCAGAGAGGGATGACAGCTGGTTCTCTGCACAAGGCCAGGGACTGTGCTCCAGCTTCCCTTAGGAAGGTTCTAGAACCTCCCTCAGAGGTTCTAGAAGTGGGTCCTCCTGAGAGCAGTGAGTGGGAAAGACAGTCACAGTAAATTGGAGTCCCTGACCCAGTGAGACAGACTAGAAGCATCTGACTCTCCCCTCTCAGGTTGCCAGCTAGACAGGGGCATCATTTGGCTAATGGCTCTCACACCCCTCCCCCTTGCTTCCCTTCATGCCCCTAACCTGTGCCCCCCAACAAACTGGGACAACTTGCCTCAGTGTCTTCCCTGTGTATTCAGTGACCACTTTCTCCAGGTCACTCCAAGAGGAGTGCAGTTAAGCTGTCAGCTGCAGTATCCCTCTCTCCTACATCGGATGCTGCTGCTGCCTCTCAAAGAAGTGGGGGAATACCATAACATGGCCAAAATCAGGAAAGGAGGGTTCTCTGGGCCCATTAACATCCTCAACCTCCCCAACCCCCAATAAACGGTAACAAACCCAGCTAGTCCATCCCAGGGTTCAGCCCTGTCTGTGCTCCCAGATTTACAACATCTTTCAATCAAACAGCTCACCTTACCCAACCCTCTCACTACATTTCACCCATGACAGCTGCATGACAGCCTTGGAGCCCTGCACCCACAGGTCTGCACTTAGGCCAATCAGCAGGCCTGATTTTAAACTAATCATAGGCCTGCAGCTGCTACAGAAGCAGCACTTCCCTTACACTCCTCAGATTAGTATGAAGGCTCCCTCTGGGACACTGAGCCCACCTCCATCCCTCAACCCCACCTTCCCTGCTGCCACACAGGTCCTGTTAAAGTAGACTTGATTCTGTGGGCCTGTAAATCTGTTTGTGATTTATTTTTTGGGTAGGGTGTACTTGGAAGGTCTTATAAATCTACTCAGGAGTGTGGATTGAGCAGTTGGTTCAAAAGAAAGAGAAACAAACACCAGGGGCTATTAGCCCTGAACAGATCCAGAGACCAGCAACCAGGGATCAGTGACAGAGACTGGTATTCAGCAGGGTCAAACAACAGTGTCTGCCATAAGCTGATGAGACGTGGTGGTGGCTGGCAGTGAAAAGACCAGCATATGGCAGAGTCTCCAATGGTGTCTGGCATGAGCCAGTGCAGAATGGCCATAGCCCTCAGCAGCACTGAGCAGCAGCTGGCTATGTCAACAGAGGGATCCAGCATTACCTAGTGTCGTCTGGTGGCACCAGGACTGTTAGCAGAACTGCACTTTGGCAATTCATGATTTCCATCAGAATTGAGCAAAAGAACCTCAAACTAATTGCCAACAAGAGGGGGTCTGCCTAGTACCTTATGCAGTGTGGTCCAACACCTCTCCTTTTATTAAGAATTTTCCACATCTCCTTGCCCCTTGCTTCCTTCCCTCCAATACCTCCTTCCCTTCACTATCTTGCAGTTTTCTCTCCACTATTTGTCCTTCCTACTGTGAGCAGACAGCCCCCACTACCTGCCAAGAATTTTACAGGGAAGCATTTTCTGTCATGATGGTAGAGGTGGCTAGGGCTAGGTATGTCCCTAGCTGTGGAGGGACACACTGACACAGTTCAGTCACCAACCTGAGGTGAAACATGACCTTCATCTCTCCAGACTGGAGAGGCTCAATGGCCTACAGGCTCCTGTGTTTACCTGTGGAACTCTGTCCTTGCTCCAGTACTCCTCTCAGAGGAAGTGACCTGCACCAAAGAGCTCCTGGCCTCCCTGAAGGTGCTCCACCAATGGGAGGGGCAGGGTGGGGGACAGGATTTGGGTATGTGCAGGCAGCAACCCTCACCGCAGAGAGGAGTGGCTCATTATGTAAGATGCAGTAAAAGAAGTCTCTGGTGACACCAACAGAAGGTTGGGAGTGCAAGAGAGACAGCCTGGTGAGAAGGAGCCATAGGGCTGATGCTCACCTCCCTATTCCTACAGGGTCCTGAGGCTGGGGACCTTGGACTACACTCTGGCATCAACCGAAGACATTGCTGGTAGGTACAAAATCCATTACTACTCTCCTAGAATGCTAAGTCATTTTGCTGAATAGTTCACAGCTTCTTCCTAAAGAGCCCTGAGCAAGAAGCAGGGATTAATCATCTCTGCTGTGCCAAAATGCTATACTCCTGCTTCAGCCCTTCTTAGTCACAAGGCTCAGGTCTGAAAAGGATGAAATGGAGAGGGTTGAGCATTTCTTCAAGTGCAGTGTTTAGGTACTCTCTGAGGCGGTAAGGTCTGCATGATCAGTGATGGATTATCATCAGTGCCATGTCCTACAGTGCCACCTGCGAAATGCTGAATATGTCAAGTGGAAAACACACAGGAAAAACTGCACGGGATACAATACTAACATACCAACTCTAACCTTCTGTAGATGCTACCAAAGAGCTCAATTCATACTACAAGCTCTCTGTATAGGAGTCCCTCATACAGACCCAGATTCCATCAGATTTAAGTTTACAGGCCTAGCAACTAGCACAAGGCACTCAAAGTCAAATAAATATTAAGTGTATGGACAGAGACTCATGGAAACCAATGTTTTTCAAATGTTACTTACTGGAGAACTGGGAATAAAAGCCATCAAATTTCAAGCAATAAGCACCTGGATAAGACTATTCTGATGTGTATATAACACAGCCATTTAAAAGCAAATCACATTCTTGAAGAATAACTAAGGGTAAATTGAAAATGCTCATAATATGTATTTTAAAAGCAAACATACAAACCTATATTACATATATTGTAAACTTTTCATGAAAAAATATCTGTAGGGACAATCACAAAAATAAAATGTTAACAATGCTTTTCTGTTCAGTGAAAATATAGATGGTTTTAATTTTCTAATATGCACACTTCTGTATTGAACAAAGCTGCTACAATGGTCCTCTCTCTCACAATAAGTAAGAATGAGTGAATGGATAAAGGAATGACCCTAGGAGGATTTGAGGACTCAGCCCTCTGTGATCCTGCCCAGCCTTGTCTGTACACATTCTGAATGAAATACACCATAAGATTCCTCTGTCCCAAATACCACCTATTTTTTCACCAGCTGTTAGCATCCTTACTCTGAGTGAAGACACTGTCTCCGCCCAGTTAAAGCACACCTATCATAGAAGGGAGATAATACACTAATACACTCATGCTAATACAATATAGCATATAATAAGCTAGGGAGCTGCTGCCCAACCGAAAGGCATCCCTGAGCACGCTGAGACGGGGACACATCGATCAGGATCTGGGAAGTGGGAAGGTGCCTGCTCCGAAGCACCTCCAGAACAGCACCTGCCCTGGCTCCTCCAGATTCTGTTAAAAGGTACTTTGAGTAACATTTTAGCCATTCTTTTAGGATCATACTACAGAGTATATGAACTATTGTTATTCTCTAATTATTTTGTTATGAAATTTTATTTTTTCATAGAAGAGTGCTTTTCATAATTTCTTTATTAATATATACCTGTATTACATAACATTTTTTAAAAATGGTACAAAACTCCCAACATGACAATTTCAAAGAGGAAAACTGTGCCACCTGTTATTTTGGCTCATGGTTTCAGTCCTTGCTTGGTTGGCTCCGAGGCAGAAACAGCATGGTGGGAAGGCCTGGGAGAGGAAAGAGTGTTCACCCATGGCAGCCAGGAAGCAGAGAGAGAAGGGAGGAGCTGGGGACAGGAATATACCTTTCTAGGTCACACCCCCAGTGATCAGCCTCCAGCCAGCCTCCACCTCCTAACGGCACATTCAGCACTGAACTCATCAGTGGGTGAGTCCAGCGGTAAGTACAGCACTCCATGATCCAGTCAGCTTTCAAACATATGAGACTTTTGGGGAACAATTTAGATCTAACCTGTAACAAATGAAGATTTTCTCTGGGAGGCCTTGGTGCGGCACATGGTGTGGGCACATGTCTGACAAGCTACAGGTGATACCTGAGCTCCTGGTCTTGGATAGCCAAAGAGACAAGAAGACACAGGGTCCCTAGAGTGGTGTGAAGGGCTTGAGGAAGAAGGATTGTGGCATCAGAAACAACAACCAAACTGGAAGGTAGAAAAAAGGATGGGAAGAGTTTTAGAATTATAACTTCCCTCCTCTAAAGTTTTCCACCCTGGGAGAGCAGTTAAGGCCCATTCAAGCTTCATCTGCTTCCTGTCCACAGCCTCATCCCAGGCTAAGGCAAAATCAGATGCCACACAGTCTGTGACTATTAGAAGGATTCCACACAACATATTCCTGCACAAGCAGTGTGGGAGCCCAGGATTTACAGGCGGTCCTGGTCGCTGCACTATAGGCTGTCCTGGAAAGCAAGCTCTTCTCTGAGGCTGCATGATGATTCAGGCACGTGGAGCTACCCAGGGACAGGGCTCTTTCTAACCACTGTGCCATTCTCAGGAAGCAGATGATGCTCTTAGTGGATGGAGACAAGTTGACAAAGTCAAGGTCAAAGAAAATTAAGACTTTGTAACAGCCTATTTCATACATGCCACATATGCTGTCCCTCCCCAGGGGATGCTAATCATTCCTCTAAAACTATCTTTGCTGAGGACACAGGGCATTAACTAGAACAGAATGGTGGACTTTATAAGGAGGAAAATCTGCAGGGGAATATCAGAAATGACCCAGTCTAGGATGGAAGGCTGGTAATGAGCATCGCCCAACAGCTGAACGGGCTGCATGGACAGAGTGAGCTGTTTCCACAGCGGGCACCAAGGCAGAATGGAGAGCCATCTGCCAGCAGCATAGGATTCTGCCCAGTGAGACATGGTCTGGATGATCATTAAGATCTTTTCCATATCTAAACTCTGGGTTTTAAAGTGATACAGGGTTACCTGCCCGAGGAGAAAAGAGGTGCTTTGTGCTGGAGGATAAGGATCAAACAGACAGCTGTTAAACTGCATCACTGGAGGCCATGGGAGTGATCTCACATTGTCATCTCCTGGCAAGATGACGGGATCAAGGGCACTGCCCACAGAGGAGGCAGTGGTGGGGGCAGCAGCTCACTGGGTAAAGGAAGAATGAGAAGGCACAGAAACAGCAAGGCTCTGTGTGCCAGGTAGCATCTCATCCACAGACACAAATGCAACCCAAATGAGAAGGGGGCTCACATCTAGGATCTAGATTTTCACAATCGTGTGCAGACCCCAGTTCTGGAGACAAGTCTGCAGGAGTCAGGAAAACGGAAAGTACAAGGTGCAGGGACATCTGTACCCTGCACCCAACAGGCCCCTGTACAATGCCTGTGACTTGTGGCAGCATGGTGTAATGGAAGTTTGTTGATCCAGTCCTGGCATCCAGGTCACAGCTTGACATATTCAAGCCAGAATATCCACAGCGGACCAAAGCATCAAAAGTTTTGAAACCACATGATGATTGCAAGGTGCAACCAAGATTGAGGAGCACAGAGCAGACCCCCTGCCAACAGTGAGGAGTCCTGGTCACGTCACTTAGACTCTTTGGGGCTCTGCTGAAGTTTAGAACATGAGAAAAGATCCATCGCTACAGCCTCCTTTGGCATTAAATATTCTATTGCCCCATCAAACTTTTAAGGCTTGTCGTTATTTCTACCTATTTAGTCCTAGAATTTGATGTTCACAGTTCTCACAGGGATCAAATCATAGAATTCCATTAGTTTCTGGCATGATCTGTTACTGAAAAAAAAAGATACAAATTATATATATTTCCCTTCTTTAATATTGTTACTGCTAAATTCCCTAATCCCTCTCTCCAGTGAAATACTATCCCTCGGGCTTGGAGGAAATGAAAAGGCCACTGGGGAGAGATTTCCATTATATATACTTACTGCTTTTTTCCCCTTTCTGCAGTAGATGCAGTTAAGAGAAAGAAATTGTTAAGTATTCTGAAATATCTGGCTGTCAAACTATTCATTGCTGGAACTGAAATAAGACTCTGTTGCCTTCTTTAAAAAAAAAAATACCCAGATCAGTGATAAGTAACTTTAATGCATGACTACCGTACACTGCACTTCTTTAGATCTGAAAACAAGCTAAGTAATTAGAAGGGAAAAATAAGACAGTCCTAGTCACACATGTACATGTCATTAAAATCTACTCAATTTCATTTCACTTTGACCTCTAGAAATGACAGGAAAATAGAAAGTTAATCATTCTCCTGGAGAACCAACGCTGTGTTCACTAGTTTTGTTCTGTGCAAAGGTGCATGATCACATCCACAGTTCAAAAAGGTACACACACACACACACACACACACACACACACACACACACATACATGTATTTGAAATGGTTTTCTATTTTCTACCTTGGAAAAAAAGGTAAAGTCTGTGTAGTATTCAAAGGTCAAGTAAAACTTCAAAGTTGAAAGAATTTGCTTGTATTTTCTTATTTTATATTCTGTAACTTGGAATTAACCTTTAATTCTCTCTTCTCCAAATACAATGAAGTAATCTTGGATTTAAATCCTGTGGTGTAGCTGGCAATTGGTATATTAAATCAATGGCTTAACAGTATTTGCTCTTACATTTTTTATTCTAAAAGTGCTTCCTCATGAATCATCACTTAACACAAAGCCTCACATTCTTGCCTTGATGCCTTGAAATTTCCTTTTCTCTTGACCAAGATTCATAAAGATTTTGAGTTGTTATTCTGAAGATAACAAACATTATGGTAGCCAATGCTGTTTTGCTAATATCTTGAAATTCTGAATTGCTTCCATTGTTTTGCTTTGTTTGTTTTGTTTTGTTATGTTTTGTTTTGTTTCTACTGTTTTAGTTTGTTGTATTTTGTTTGATTTTACTTATCCCTGATGGTATGGGCAGGTATACTGCAGATAACAAGAGGCATTATGGTAGCCTTACTGATTGCTTTTTACTCTGTTTAAAAGTCATGTACCATGTTCATTGCCTTGTTTTGATTGACTTTACTCTGTTTTGTTTTGTTTGATTGTATTCTTTTCAAAATAAAAAAAAATTTAAAAAAAAGATTTTGAGTTGAAATGGACAGCAGGTATCGCTTGACTGGACCTGCAGAGTATGCTGTACTAAAAGCCTTAGGTACATCTTCTGACCCCAGTTGGAACGAGTCTTACTGAAGTAAGAGAATTCATTCATGCATTAGTCAATGCACATTGTGACATGCCCATGATGTGTCCATCTATCCTGTTAACACTAAAGAAGCAAGAATGAGAAGGGCATGCTCATTCAGGAGACTCCAGTCTACTTGGGAAGGCAGTGGCAACGAATCCAAAATCTGTGTTGGGACACATAGAGAAATTGATCGGACTATCTTAAGTGGGAAAGTGTTGCTCAGAGATGACTTAGGTACTGGGCAGCCTGTGTCAGTCACGAGCCCAGTGATAAGCTAAAATCGGAGACAAAATATCAGAATTCTCAGTATATTGAAGGCAGAAACACAGAACAGCAGGGCCCTCAGTGTGGGGAGGCAGCTTCTCTCCTGCTCGAACTTTGGAGGAAACACAAGGAGCAGCTCCCAAAGGAGCAGAGTGGGATAAGAGTTCTCCACACTTGGAAAAAGGTTCAGCCATCTCGTCTCCCTTGTGCATCTAGCCTGTCTATTCTCCATCCCAGCCACATGGGGGACCTCAGAGCTATAACAGATCTATCACTGAGTGCAGTCAACTCTACAAAGCCATGTGCATCAGTGATTGTGTGTGTGCTGCTCCATTTTGGTGTAGTTAGTTATGCAACCAGAGATAAATGATGCATTTGGAAAACTTCACACCTCATTCTTGTCAGGCAAACACTGTGCCGCTGAGCTATATCCACGGCCCTAAGGTCTGGTCCATCCATCAGGGCTAGGGGAAGAATGGCAGTCAAAAGTCTTTTCTTCTGGTAGGATTACCAAGTTATCCCTCCTGAGTCTACAGCCAGCACAAGTCTTTGGTGGGGAGCTACCTGTGTGGGTTTCTGAGAGCAATTTAGGCTCTTGCCTGCCGTCTAGTCCCCTCATCAGTTGGCAGCCTACTGGGTGGGCTGGCCAAATGTTCACACACAATGGCTGTCATGGAAAGTGCAACCATCGCTGGATATGGAAGGGTGGCTTGCTGTGTTCCCCCTGCCCTGTTGTCTTTCCAGTTCCCTCTTTCTGCAGATATCCCAGTGCCTGCCAGGTTTACACACTACTCCCTGTTCCTGGTTCTTTCCTGTCCCATGTTCTGGGCAAGGCAGACATGCCCAGGGAATGGTAGGAGAAACTTCAGTACAGACTCACTTTCTCCAGACAGCAGTAATGGCAGGGAGACTTGACAAGAATGGCTTGTCAGGCTCACTCAACCTGGCCTGGCAGGAGACTGCAGGCCACTCTGCTGCCTCCTGCTGACACCTGATGGCTGAACACAGCGGTGGGGTGAGTGGGGGTCAGGCAATGTTGTCTGACTTTCTTCAGAATGTGGACTCTTCCACCAATTCCAGAGTAATAAGAAAGTCACACTCAACTTTTGTCTTTTAAACATACTGCACACTTTGTGAGAGGAGCAGATCTGCATTTTAGAAGGGTTACTAATCTCCACCGTGGAAGATCCGGGTAAGGACCAGTTAGACATGTCTGAGAGAACATAGGTAACAAACGGCAGAAGCCCAGACCAAAGGCGCAGGTGAGGAAGAAGGGCAAATAGAAACACAATCCTACACTTCACATATGTCCTCACCATGTGTATATTGTAGACCACACCCCATGAGGGCTACAGAGAGGGTCAGCCTGAGTTTTCACCAACTAGATGCGGAGATCACATCAAGTTGACTCCTAGTTTCTGGCCTGGGTGAACAGACAGCTGGAGGGAATGTTCATCAAACTGGAGTGGTGGCACATGCTTGTAATTCCAGCACTCTGAAAGGCTGAGGTGGGATGATTTCAAGGTCAAGCACAGCCTGGGCAATTTAGCAAAACCGTGCCTCAAAATAAAATATACAAATTAAAAAGGGATAAGGGTGTAACTCAGTGCAAAGACACTATATTCAATGCACAAAACAAAACAAAACAAAACAAAACCTAAGGTGGAAGTGATAGGAAAG
Source organism: Cuniculus paca (assembly GCA_004365215.1). Taxonomy (NCBI): domain Eukaryota; kingdom Metazoa; phylum Chordata; class Mammalia; order Rodentia; family Cuniculidae; genus Cuniculus; species Cuniculus paca. Next base: position 11,231 of record RJWT010002848.1, read on the forward strand.
AAGAACGAGCAGTTCAGAGATGAAAGAAGTCTGTTCCATGGCTGAACTACTTAACAAACTCAATAGAAAGGTCTTCACTGAATTTAAATGTTTCTTCTGCAACCTAGAATAGTGCCGCTGTCTCAGTTAAAAATGAACTCAGAGGCGATATCCAGGTTTGGTACTGGTTGAAACAAATAAGGTTGCTTTTACCCATGTAAAAAGCAGACTGCAGATATGTGGGGGTCCCAGGTGGTGACTGTTTAGGGACAGTAGTGAAGATCTTAACTGCCCTACCCTCCTGGTCTGCCCTGCTCGTCAGACAGTCTCATCCTTCTGGTGACAGAGGACTACACACAGTGACTAGCTGAATCTCAACTGGAAGCAGGAGAGGTGCAGAGGACACTGCTCTTTCTCCTAGGGAGGCTTTGCCTGTTTATTCTGAAAAAGGGCTCCTTTCCCAGGTACTGCCCAGTGTATTTCATTATCTGAAACCAGGACATATGGTCAACCATGGCTACAAAGGGTTCTCAGAGACTAGCTGCTTGCCAGAGGTGGAAGGGACAGAGGTCAGCCACAAAGGCTCTTTCATTATCCAAGACACCCCGTGCATCCTCTTTCCCTGGCATATGCGGAGCATAGCTAGCCATCTGCTTCTTGCCTCACTCAACCCTGTCTGGCATTTTTCAGTTTGTCAGAATCTCAGTGTCTTTCTTTAAAGGAGGTGCTAGTCTTGGACCTGCGTTCACATGGAGCCCATCACTGAAGAGGTAAGATAGGCCCATGACCTGTTGAGATTGTCAGCCAGCACTATTTTCAAAAATTCAGCCAGGGTCATGTCTTGCTGCTGGACCACATCATCTGCACTTTTAAAAGCTGATTTTCAAAGCTGCACCTTTCCAATGCCTTGCCTGCCTTTCAGGCCTAGTTCTGATCCCAGTCTTTCCCTCTCTTCCCATTCTTTAAGCTACAGGCCCCACTCGTAGCCTCTGATTTCTCTCTCTCTCTTTTTTTCTATGCTGTGAAACCACAGTCGCCCATCACCTAGTCTGTGCAGGTGGCCACCTCTGTCCTCTACCTTGCTCTTACAGAGTCTGTGTCTGTTGAAAGGTGCTGTCAGCGGAGGTGGTGTGATGCATCTGTCTTCTCCATGGAGTGGCTGGGCTAGAAAAGCCATGAGGAATGCTTAGCAAAAGCTTTCCCCCTTTGGAATGTGAAGCAAAGGGCATTGGCAACACCCCACACCATCTCTCTGGCCTGTCATCTTTAGGTAATCGTACAAATTCACAATGATTACTTTTAAGTTGACTTTCAAGTTCACTCTAGAAGGTCAAATTATTTCTTTTATCAAAGTATTAAGCCTCAGTCAATTCAGTTATCGTTCCACAGTCCCATTTATTCTGTCTCACTTAGGTTTAAAATTTAAACTAGTCTTAATTCCTCTTCCCCATTAAGTCTAAAACACCTTCCTTCAAGTATCATTGGTGTTTCATTCTTAATATTTCTTACATATTTTCTTTCTTTTGCAATCCTATCATCATTATGGGTCATTATGCTCAAACCAGAATATTACCTTAGAATTCCAGCTTATCTCTCAGGCTCTAATCTCTTCCTATTTTGAACTCACCCTTCACAATGCAACTATAATATTCACTTCCAAATTCTTTTGTCACTGTTCAAGGTATTTTAATGGCTATCATCCATCATTCACAGGCCAAAGACAAAGTCTTCTATCTGGAAGGACTACAGTTTTAAAGATGATGGCAGAAAGTCAATATTTTTTCCCTTATCTTCTTGGAAGTCATCCAAAAGCAGCAGGAAGAATGAGGGGAAAAGTCCATTTTTGGTGAAACTAAGAGTTAAAATAGTTAAAACTCTCAGTTAAATTCCTTAAGTAAGTGGGAAACCTGTCCTGGTCATTGATAAGTGACAGGGCAGGCAGCCTGTGATGGGAGAGGGGACTCAAGGACAAGGATGATACCCAGAACTAACTGACCACAGTCCTCAAGACAGAGGCAAAGGCAGAGGGGCAAACTACATGCTTGGCTCACACCACAGGGCTTTGTGGAAAGGGTAATGCTGCCTTAGGTTTGACAGCAAAAGGAAAGGAGGCAGGGGCGATGATGGGGTGCACACATGAAAGAGTCTGTTTCTGGACATTGCATGTCTCTGTAGTGATGATGTAGGAAAGACTTTTCACTGACAGTGTCACATGGCTTACCCCACCGGGCAGGGAGAAATAAAATCTTCATGCACTCAATCATGACTCCCTGGGTCATGAGGAATTTCCACCTACCCTGGAGCACAGCCCACATGCACCTCTACTTCAGCTTCTACGAATCCTGCTGTAGGAGAAAGCTACTTGCTTTGCAGGTAAATAATCAGAAAAAGAGCAAAGACACAATAAAAGCAAATAGCAAGTAAAGAATAGTTACAGAAAAGCATTTCCATGGGGCAGAGGGAATTGGTGGCCATTTTTCCATGCATTTAAAAAAAATAATGAAGTAAGAACATCTTTGAAGACACTATCTCTCTGAGATCAGGAAAAAAGCAGAATGAAAAACCAAAAACATCACAGAAATAAAATCATACAGACATCAAAAAGAAGAGCTGTTGCTAGAAGCGTAGATGATACCATAGGGAAAAAAATCAAGCAAAATGGGAAGAAAACACAGGAGAGGTGACTAGAAAAGAGAAAATGATAGATGTAAAAGACAGGGAAAGGAAGTCTAGCTTGTATTTTATTGTAATCTCGAAGCATGAAAACAGAAACAAGGGGCAGAGTAAATAGGTAAAAGTCTATTTGATATAAAAGAAGCCTCAAGCCAGGAATGATGGCCCATATCTATCATCTCAGCAGTTGGGGAGGCTGGGACAGGAGGATCAAAAGTTTGAGTTCAGCCTGAATAATGTAGTGAGACCCTGTCTCAAAATTTAAAAATAAATAAAAATAAAACAACAAGTTTAAGGACTGGGAATATAGCTCAATGCAGAGGTCCTGGATTCAATCCGCAGTACTTAGAGAAAGAGAGACAGAGACAGGGATAAAGACAGAGACAGACAGGGAGAGACAGAGAGAGGCAGAGAGACAGAGAGACAAAGAGAGCAAGGGAGGGAGGAGAAAAAGGAATAAAGAAAAGAAGGCTTGTGTTCATATGCTGGAAGGTTGCAATATGTTCCAGGAGAAATGACCCAGAAGAGTCAACTCAATTATCCTAGTAAAATTACTGTATTTCAATGAGAAGATATAAAAATTAAAAGTATTCTGTGAACAATTAAGACAAAAATGTCAAGTCACTTACAGTAGCAAAACAAAAATCAGGCCGACCTCAGACTTCTCACGGCAGTGCTCAATGTCAGAAGTCAGTCAAACAACCAAAGTACTCAAGAAAGGAAAGCAGTGGCAACCTGACCAGAATGTGATGTCCAAAGGGTCCCTTCAAAAGGGAAGTACTAGAGAACAGATGTCAAGCAAGCACAGATGAAAGTTGAGAAGAAGCACTGGTGATGAACCCCACATTTATGTGACCTCAAGACTTAGAAAAAAACAAACATGAGGAGTTAAGGAAACAGAACAGACTACATATATCACAGGCCATGATGATGTGGAAATGTACATGCAATTGGAAAGTTCCAAACACATCAAAGTAAATGCATCAATTCCTAGAATATACACAGGCATACTCTGCATTAGTCCCTTTTTCTATTGCTGGACACAATTCCTGACATCCACAGCTTAAAGAAGGAGAGGTTTAATTTGGCTCATGGATTCAAGGGATTCAGTCCATGGTGAGCTGGCTCCAAGGCAGAAGCATCACGGTAGAAGAGTGCAGTGCAGCAAAGGTCCTCCATTCATAGCAGACAGGAACCAGGGAAACAGTGCAAAAGAGGAAGGGGGAAGGGACCAGACATAGACCCCAATTTCACACTTTCATGACCTACCCAGTCACACAAGAAGCGTGCTTCACAAATTGCCTGGGCAGATCCCAAAACCCGTCAAGTTAATGCTCTAGCTCAGCAACCATACTGTCTTAAACACTAAGTGAAAGAAGTGGTTCCAGAACAGCCCAGTCCTGGTGTGTGAAGGACCAGTCTCAAAGTGTTCTGAGAATGAAGAAAGAAGCAGACGCCTATGGTTATAGAGCAAAAATTCCTGGGAACCCTCCTTCTCCTTCCTCCACATGAGGACAAGTGTGGAGATACCATCCACTCACACATCAGGTAACCAGCTTCATCTGACATCAAATGTGCTGGCACCACACCTAGACCTCCACCCTCCAGACTACAAGAAATGAATTTCTGGTGCTTATAAGTCACTTACTTTATGTTGTTATAGTAGCCCCAGTGGACTAAGACAATAATCAAGTGAAAATCTATTTTAAAACTGCCAACTCAAATGACAACAACATTCAGAAAAAATTCATAGGAAATTGAAATGGCTCTCTAAATAGATGCAAAGATGCTTAAAATCAGTCAAAAAAGGAGAAATGCAGATTTTTAAGTCTATCAAAGGTCCTACTTTTCACCAGTCAGATTGTCGCAGAACGGTTAGATATCTCTATATCGACAATTATATGAAGAGGTATTGTTATTCATTTTTGTTGAAAGTGCCAATTAACACAACTTTTAATCAAGAAAATTAGATAATATCTACCAATATTACTAGTGGATAGTCTTTGGCCCAACAATTTTCCTTCTAGGATAACATCTAACAAATATATTCATAAACACGAGAAATGGTTGTTCGCTGAAGCATCATTTGATAACAGAGAATGAAAACAATTTCACTACTCATCAATAAAGGCTGGATAACTATGTTATGGCTCTGACATATGGCATGATATTATGTAGCTATGAAATTAAACAAGGATATTGATTATATGTGTATGTATGCATCATTTGTGTGTTTTTATCTGGATAAGCTTACATAACATTACATAACTCTGCAATGAATAAGAGGCATATAAACATTAATAGAACTATATGCTGCCTTGTTTTTAGGTGAATGTATTACCCACTCAATAAATAACTAAGTAAATAATATTTTTTCATATGCTCAATCTGAGATTTAAACTCTCCGTTCTGCCCAGTTACTTCTCCCCACTCTTCTCCTGGAAGGGTCTAATCATTGTCCTCACAGTTCCCTGCAGTCTAGACCTCTGTATATCAATTTCAAGTCAGAACTTGCCTCTTCTTTAACTCCCTGAATGTGTCCTGCCTTCTAGGTTCACCATCATGGTCACAGAACCCTCCTTTTCTGACCATCTCTGCCTTGGAGCCCTCTGCTTGGCGAGTTCCTGAAAGCTATGTTTTACTACTTCTCATACTTACTAATTGCTATCATTTTGTCATCCTCTCTCCTCTGAGTAACATCTTTCATCCACACTCACCTTTATTCCCCTAACTAAGCTGAATCTCCTATAAGGATCTGATTGTAATGTGTGTCCCTGTTTCTCCAGTGAAGCCAACATAGTGTCTGGCACGTAGCAGGACATCAGTGGACGTTTGCTGATCTGAAGGTGGGGTTGCAGCAGGCTGACAATGACTCCCAAAACTTTGCCCCCATTTCAATTCCTGGATCCTCTGACTGTTCCCTTACACTGTAAAGTTTTTGTAGATGTGATTAAAGATTTTGAGATGTAAAATGTTCCTAATCATCTGATGGGCTCTGAAAGCCATCATAAGTGTCCTTACCTCGGAGAAGTGGTAAGACATAAGATATCATGCTGAAGAGAAGGCCACAGAGACACGAGGGCAGAGAGTGGAGCAGTGTGGCCACAGGTTGAGGAACATGCTCCAGGTGGGACAGGCAAGGAGTGATCCCTCACGAGCATCCAGAGGCCATCCTGCATCTGGGGTGGCCCCTGGATCTCAGGGAGGGGAAACTAATGTTGGCTTCTGGCCTCCAGAATTGTGAGGGAATAAACTGCTCTTGCTTCAAGTCACTGAGTTTGTGGCAATTTGTCATGTCAGCCACAGGAAACAAATACACCCAGCAATAAATTGAGATATAATCAAGGGACAGCAACAAAACAGGCAGTGAGGAACCAGTGAAGCTAAAGCTACTCCCTACGTCAAGCATCTCCTGCCCAAGTACCAGGCCAGGCCAGAACTCAGGTCTCCTGACACCACTTGGTTATTTCTATGACTCCATGTACATCTTTACCTCAAACTCTGAGGGGATCCTTTTGCCTAGACTCCTACAATTTTCTGATGTAGAAGATTGAAGCAAGGCAGTGTTGCTGATGGAGCGCAATCCTCTGGGTTACCAACCCACTTTACAACGATGACCCAACAGCCCATAGTTTCAACGAGCTCAGGCTCTTCTCTGGGGGCTTTCTGGTCCTGGAAATGGGAATCCCAACCACTTACCACAGAGGCTTCCCTCCTCCAGAAGCCTCTGCTCAGATACCAGGGCCCTGCAGTGTGGAACACAGGAAACCTCATTCTTAGCTAACTAATGCTTATGGTGTGAACTGCACTCTTTTGAACTCTTGACCTGCCATAGCTAGATACACATTTGACCCAAGCAACAGCCCATTGTATACTGCAGAGGCTGGAGCTTTTCCCACCAAAAAAGCTGTCCCCTTTTCCCTCCCATCTCAGACTGGGGTAAGCGTGTCTGTGTGTGAAGGGGTCATGTCTCTTGTTTCCCGCCTCTTTACTTTGGTTCTGATCATTAAAGTCAGTTACTCTAAAATTAGAAGCTTTGTTCAGTCCATCCTCAAATTCAGGTGCTGTTCTTGATAGAGAGGATATTTCAGGGAACAAACCAAACTTCTGTTTTAGTGAAGGAAGACAGACAATGGATAAAGTTGTAAAAGTATACATGGTTAAGGGAAGTAAAAATCCAGTGAGGAAAAAATAAAGCAGAAAAGGCACGCAACATGATAGGGCATGTTCTTTTTGATACTTTCTTTTCCAAAAAAATTCCTTGATTTGCTGTCTTTGTCATGTTTGGTGGAGGGAGGGAAGAATGAGAAAGGAAATGTTTCTCACTGAACATTTTCTGCCTCATTTCCTCTTTTTCTCTTCTTGCCCCAGGCATGTTCCCTTGATAGCCAATCAATAGGATGGAAATAGATGACTATTCTTTACTTCCCCAAAATGCTGACACTCACGGTCTTTCTCACCTCACATGCAAATGTGTCTGACTGCAGGCTGCCCTCCCTAGTGGCAAACATCTTGGTTGCCTGCAGCAACTAGGGTGGCTCTCCTGAAGCTAGGCTGTGCCCTTGGGATCTCAGTATGGCGTCTGCATTGAGCTTCAGGACTGCCCCACCCAGAGCCACAATTTGGGTGTCCTGATGTTTTATGTTTGTTATGGTTGTTACATCGCATCAACTTGAGAAGTTTAGAAGTTTAACTAAGACTCAGCAGGGAGCCAGAGTTCTTTGTAAATATTCTCATCCTGTGCAAAGGAAAGCCAAGGAGATTTTGTGAGTGCTACACCCACCCTGAAGGGGTGGGTGGCCTGTGTACAATACAAGGGAGATGAGGCTTGTTTTCTGTTTTTGCTCTGGCTGCTGTCTGAAATGTTACCCCAGTGCTATGCCACCCTGCCTTGGAGCCAGCTGATTATGGACTGAAATCTCCATAAACAATGAGTTAAATAAACCTTTCCTTCCTTCATTTTGGGTGTTGGATGTTTTACCCAGCAAGGAGAGAAAAGTAACCAAGACATATGCAGTACAGTAGATGATCCAAGTGCCCAAACCACCTTGTTGGAGCTCCACCAGGCTTCCAGTGCCATGAACTGAGCTGCCAATGGACCCATGGTGATAGCCCAGAAGTGCAGCTGAAGAACTAGCATGCTTTTGCTACAGGACTCCTTCCTGGAATTCTTCTCATGTGCTCTGTGGATAACATGTCCTAGAGACATTTCTCCGCCCCTTTAACTGATCCCCTGCTGTGGTGATCTCAGAATCAAAGCAGAACCAACTTTCAGCCACACCCTCAGTCACTGGGTACTGAGAGGCAGCTTTGGATTTGTCCCCTTCCATAACAACATGGCCTCTCCCAGCTTCTTGAACAAATGTGATTTTTTTCCAGTGGTCTTCCTCCACTCTAGTCATTTCATCTATGGAGTGCTATCTCTAAATATCAACATGGTCATTATCAGCCCTAGGATTCACATGAGCCAGCGAAGAGGTGGGACTGGGTGTCCTGGCCTTGCCTGGGGCATGTATGTGTGTGTGTGTATTTGGGGCTGTACTGACATCATTCAAATGGAGTTGTGTGGGGAACCACCCAGATGACTCTCCTTGACTGTCCTTGAAAAGAAAGCAACTATCTCCATTTTGGATAAACTTGGCCCTATCTCCAAGTATTGATATGTGCAGAGCTATCTAGGTTATTCCTTTGTCCCTTCAACTGGCTTTAAGTAAAGTAAATTGGTCTGGCTGAGGAGCTGATGTGTAATCTCTGAAGCAAACTGACAGGTCAGTGTTACCCCGCCCAGTGACTCCCCAAATATGTGATTGAGCCAGGGGGATGGAGAGCCATGCTTCACATTTTTGGCTGGGACCGAGCTTCATGAAAGAGGTTATGACTTCCCAGGGCAAACAGGATTGTACATTGGAACTGAAGCACTGACCCCCAGTTACTAAACACTACCTCAGTTGTGTTATGTAGATTGCTCTCTCTGCATTTCTTGCCCTCTGCTTATGGCAGAGGTGATCTCAGACCTCCTACCAAGCCAAGCTTACGGTAGTCACGGTAGTCACATATTTCCCACCACTCTCACTGTCACTCATCCCTGAGCTACTTCCCTCATGGAGAATTAATAAAACCTGGGTTGGGCTTTTGGTGAGGCCTTTGCTCCAGTGAACTGCCATCTTGGCTGAACTTAGGTCTCCTTGCCTCCCCATAACAGTATATATGTCTTAGTGTCTTTATTCTTGGCATGGGTTGCACTGGAAGGAGTAGATTGGAATTAACTCACTAGAATTCCAGTAACTTCTCCTTGTAATTACAAATATAAAACTTCCTGGACCACAACGAGGACAGGAAGGGGTTCTCTATAGTTTTATGGAGGGATACAAGAAGCTCATGCCATCAAAAGCACGCTCTGGGCCTTTCAACAATAGGGAAATCTGGGAGCTCTGCACAGAGATGCCACTCACCTTGTGCGTGGGGCTCCATGGAGTAGTTCTTCTTGGTCTGTGGTATCACTTGTACAGCAGTCCATTTCTTACTCTAGCTATCAAAAAGCAGAGCTACTGGAAAACCATCAAACATTTAGCATCAGGTTGTTTATATTATAGTTTGGTTGTAAGAAATTCTGAAAATCTATCTTCAACCCTAAAAGTTTCAAAATTTTGACCACAAAGTGGGAGATTCAGGCTACTCAAAATACTGGGTATATCCATGAAATGTGCAAGGTGAGTAATCTACTTGAAATCACAGACACGGTTGGTAACATGAAGAAGTGTTTTACTTCTAGCCAGGCGTGGTGGCTCACGCCTGTAATCCCAGCACTCAGGAGGCTGAGACAGGCGGATCGTTGTGAGTTTGAGACCAGCCTGGGCTACAAAGTGAGCTCAAGGCCAGCCTGAACGGCATAGTGAGACCCTGTCTCAAAAACAGGGCTGGGGATCTAGCTCAGCAGTCTAAGTGCCTGCCCAGCAAGCGCAAGGTCGTGAGTTCAATCCCCGGTGCCGCAAAAAAAAAAGAAGTGTTTTACTTCTTCCCCATCTCGAAGTATTTTTCCTCAGGAACCACAGATAGTCTGTGCAAGAACAGTTTTTTACACTCTGTTTATCGCTTTTTAAAAATGCTCCGCGAAGAAGCACACTTACTGTCCATGATATGATTGAATTAACCTTCACTTTTTCCCTCACGCTGAATCACACTGTAGACGCCCAACAGTGCACTGTGAATAATGCTTCATGCAGCCTGGCTCTTGGGGACAAAGACTTATCCAGACAGCACTGCTCTCCTGGTTTACAGATTTCCCTGGAGGTCTAGCAATAGGATTTTGAATCACCTTTTTTGATCTACCTTAGGACTTACAGTACAATCACTAAGTAAAGGAAAATTCTCTGCTAGTATGGGTTTTCATTTATGAACAGAACAACCAAAATCCACCTAGCATTGCCTGTCATATGTGGAGTATCATCCACGTGCAAGATCACAGACCTTCCGCACTGTACCAAAGACGACCCCTGTTCCTCCAACTATACACCACGGGTAGCAGGCAAGCCCCACGCACAGTGCTGACCTGAGGCACTCTGCACAGTTGCTCTTCCCCCTATAGTAAGAGCAGGAGGATTCCTCCTCAACAGTGCATCTGATGTACATGCTCCTTGCCAGTTGTGCCAATTACCTGATGTGTAATGAGGGGGTGCTTTGCACCCTTCTTTAGTTTTGATCTCTTCTCTGCCACAACCAGCAGAATCCAGACCTTTCATACTGGAAAGCTTTCTCCTGTGCCTCTCAGGAGTCAGGTGGCTTATGGGAGGTGGGCATATTTTCTTTTTCTGAAACTGACTGAGACACCTTGGATGCTGGACACTTTTAGCAGATGTGAGGATCAAGTTCTCACACTTCCCAGTAGATGTGGAAGCCCTGGCCCGAATGCAGCATAAAACCTGGAAACCTCAATGTGAATTAGCAAATATTTACAGGTGAACACAAACACAAGCATTCCACACCAAAACCTAGAATGAAGTTAAACAGGTATGGAGAAACTTGTATAAATTGTTAAAACAGTGAAGTTTAGAAACAGATGAAGCAATATTCAATTTAGGAAGCTTAGCAAAGACTGTGGGAGAAACACCAAAGAAACTGAAAGAAGGAAAAATTAAAAATGGAAACTGAATTAAATAAAAAAGAAGAATTTTAAGGTCTGCTCAGGTTTCCTCACAACACACTGTGTCTATAGACAAATGGATTAGTTACCCAAAAAAATTTCATAATTTTCATCTTTGTCAAGGGTCACCTTTTTATACTTTTCCTTTCATTTTCTTTCGACATCATGAATTAACAGAGATGCATCACCCTGCCCATAAAGATTCATCCTATCACTGCACCAGAGTCTTCAGCATTCTTTAAATTTCAGAGGCTGTCCTAACCCATAATTTTTGGTTTTGTTTTTTGGTACCAGGAATTTACCCCATGGGCACTATGCCATTAAATCATATTTGTAACTCTTTTCCCTGTTCTTAAAAAATTTTTGAGGCAGGGTCTTGTTAAGTCCCTAAGTGGCCCAAGCTGGGTTCAAATTTGGGATCCTCAAGGCTCAGCCTCCCAGAGTGCTGGGGTAACAGGTGTGCACCACCATATCTGGCTCTAAACTATGATATTTATGTTGTGCCATTATCCCTGCTTCTACACTTTGATGCACCTGACCTCACCACACACCCACTTTTTCTATGAAGGACAGAACCCTGCACACTAGTAACAATGAAAGGTGCAACCTGGTAGAAATAATAACTGAAACTGACACATAAACGCACTGGCCACATAAACATCCTCTTGTGTCTTGTTAACGAATCATGATTTGTACAGGACTAACCAAGTTTTACAGAACAAATTAACTAAAAATGTCATGGAATTTTTCTTTTCAAATTGAGGAAATTTCTATGAACAAGACTATGTCAACACTTTCCCCTCAGAAAATTTCCAAACGCCCTTTGGATTGATACTTGACAGTGACACACAGACCACTCTTTGCATCTGTTTATAAGCCAAATCAGGCCGACAGCCCTGTCTTCCAGGAAAGACTCATTCTCAGTGTCACAGACCGTTACCTTTTGTGAACATCCCTGTTCATCATCAGAAGTACTATGGGATGGTTTCCTCACTGTTTCCTAAAACAAATTCTTGTCTCTATTAATCTATCAATGGACATTGAGCTGTTTCCTTGCCTTGGCTGCTGGGAGTTACAAGAATCCCTGCCACCTGAGATGACAGACAGATCTGGATGACATTACAGTAAGTGAAAGAAGGCAGCCCCAGCAGGACAGTAGGTCCTGATTCTACTTACAGTCTCACAGCAGCAGGGAGTGGAGTAGTGGCTGTCAGGGGCAGAGGGAGGGAAAATGAGGAGTTGTTATTCAACAGGTATAAAGTCTCAGGATAGGTCCTAGAGACCTACTGTCCAATACAGTGCCTATAGTTAACAATACTGTATACTTGGCCAGATGTAATGGTGCAGGCCTGTGATTCCAACACTGTAGGAGGCTGAGGCAGGAGGATCAAAAGTTCAAGTTCAGCCTGGGCTACTTAGCTACTTAGCAAGACCCCATCTCAAAATAAAATTCCTGGGTGGAAGGACCAGGAATATAGCTCACAAAGGCTCTGGGTTCAATCCCCAGTATCAACAACAACAACAAAACTGTGTTTGTACTTACCCATTTGTGAGGAAGACAGATCTCATATTAAGTTTCCTTATCATGAAAAAAATAACAAAAAGGAGAAAGAGGTGCAAGGAAATTGTTGGAATTGATGGATATGTCTATTAACTGGCTTCTAGTGCTGTATGCATCTATCCAGACTCATCAAACTGTATACATTACAAGTGTGGTTTTTGTACATCAACAATATCTTAATGAGGCTGCCAAAAAAAATCTAGCCTCAGAGGTTAATGATTTGCCACCTAAGGATAATCAAATGATAATTATTCCCCTAGAGGGATTCTAACAGTTGCATGAGCAAGAGCAACAGAGTTGTCCCTAGGCTCAGATCTCAATTTGACCACCACTGTGGAGTCACAACTATCATTTCATCTTCCAGTTCTGGAATAACTGGTGTTTTAAATCCCATAAAACCAGGTGTCATGCATGCCTGTAATCCCAGCACTCCAGGAGGCTGAAGCAGGAGGATCACCATGAGTTCAAGGTCAACCTGTGCTACAAACTGAATTCAAGGCCAGCCTGAACCACAGAGTGAAATCCTGTCTCAAAATAAATAAATAAATAAATAAAATATCATAAAATTTTTACTAACTGATAAATTCATTTACTACACAAGTGTGTTTTGGGCATAAACTGTGGGGTTCTGCTCTAGATATCTGGGTACTGTCAGTGCACAGCTCTCCAGGAGGCCCCTGACTGCACTGTTCTAATGCAAGTGAGTCACATGAACACAATGGCTATTTAGCGACAGCTGTTAAATGGTAACTTTAAAGACACACCCTTTCCCTTTTCCTGGCAATTTTAACGACAAGATCATAAATCTGTACACCTATTTCCATGACAAAGTTAAGATGTTAGATTACCTTGGCTCAGATAAAACACATTTCTAGAAAAGGTCTTCCTGTGCTGTGAAGAACAACTGAAATACCACAGAATGGCAGAAACATAGTTACAGAAGGAGAGAAAGGTGTGCTCACGGGGACTCCCACTCGACTTCCCACCAGGAAAAGTGTGTGCAAAGAGAACAGTCGCTTTCCTAGCTGTTCCAGCTCCCACGCACAGTGAAAGCACAGTGAGTGCGCCTTCAGCCAGGGCTTCTTCGTGGTAGCAGCTGGGGAAAAATAATGAAAAATAAGCTTGTACCTTTCTCGTACACGAAGAACTAGTCAGATTAGGTACAGCGGTGAAAGTGTCATAAATCAGGGCACGCTTTTCAGGGCCCATTTTGTGGTGAAAGCATTTTATTAATAATATTAATATGCATTCCCTTTGATCGAGCAATTGCATTTCTAAGAATCTATCTCCCCAAAATAACCCTAAGACAAATCCACAAGAGACACAGACATGGATGCTTGCTCTAGAAATCTTTAACAGCTGTGAAAGACTGGAAACAACTCAATTGTACCTCAGTAGGGAGAGGTTTAAATAAATGACAAGGTAACGCAAACATGTTGTTACATATCTTATTTGGGTGTTAGGTTTATTTTGGTAAAAATAATATCTAACTGGGAGGCTGAGATGAGAGGATCACAAGTTTAAGCCCAGCCTAGGCAACTTACAGACTGAGACCCTGTCTCCAAATGAAAAACAAAAAAGGGTAGAGAATGTAGTTCAGTGGAAAGGCCTTGCTTTTAATCTGTAGTACTGTGTGTGTGTGTGTGTGTGTGTGTGTGTGTCTGACTTGTTTTCTCAAGTGAGTTTCAGATGAAGGGACTAGCTGATGTTTAGGAATTCTGCTTGGGAAACTGTTTTGGTGGGAGAGTCGTGCTCAAAGTGTACACACTTGTGTACATGTGCAGGGACTGAGACCTGCTTAGGGAAAGCAGAGGAAGCAGAAAGAGAGGAGAAGTAGACAGATCCACTTCAGTCACATTCCATTCCTGTAATTCATGAATATATCTCTGTATGTCTTGGTCTTTTTCTGTGTTTCTTCCTCTCAAGCCCAATTAGTCAAAGAGAAGTAACTTTCACATTAACATGCTACTGTTTCAGTCTGTAGTTGACAGATATTGGCACTGAAAGAGTCCTGTATCACTTTCATTGTTTTGTTTTGATTGGTTTTACAGGGTTTTGATTTGTTTGATTTTATTATGTCTGATGGTATGGGCAGCTATTTTGAAGATAACAAGAGGCATTATGGTAGCCATTATTGATTTCCTATTATCTTGTTTTGAAGTCCTATATTGCAGTCATTGATTTGTTTTGCTTCACCTTATTCTCTTTAAAATAAAAAATAATTAAAAAAGAAAGAGATCAACAATGCAATATATATATATATATACATGTGCATGTGTTATATACTATATATATATATTCATAAGCGAAAAAAACTGAACTGAAAACCATGTGCAAATTATAATGTCATTCAAACAAAAATACATATGTAAATGTATTGGTGTGAGTGTGGACGCCCATAATATGATTTGTTGAGCTCATACCACACCACTATATAAACAGTGATTATCTCTAGAGAGTAATTTTAGAGTATTGGACAGGTGCAATTCTTTTATACTATACCTTTTGTGTTACGTTTAATACAATTGCCCAGTGTTATGGTTTGTATATAGATGGCCCCCCCAAGCCTCATGTAGTCACGGAAGTGGCTGAATCTAGCATTTGTGATTGGCTCCTTGTCTAGTGCTGGGATTGATGGTGTGAGTTCCGCACCCGCCCAGGGGTGGAGCTGACATATAATGTAAGGTCGGAATGGGGGCAGGTTCTCTCTCTTTGGTGCGGTTTGCTCTTGTTACTTGCAGCCGCCATGAACAGCTGCCCCCTTTTGCTCTGGCTGCTGCTTTGAAGTGTTGCCCCAGTGCCATGGCACCTGCCTTGGAGCTGGCTGATTATGGACTGAAATCCACAGAAACTGTAAGCTAAATAAACCTTTCCTTGCTTCACTTTGGGCATCAGGTGTTTGTCTCAGCAATGAGAGAAAAGTAACCAAGACACCCAGTGAAAAATATTTTTAAAAGATGGAATAAAGAACCCAATGGGACATCTGGCCTCAGGATTTCTGAGAGCTTCCAGAACTTCTGGGCTCCTTCATCCTCTTTGAGCTTACTAAAGCTATGCCTGGCTTCAGGATATGTTCAGTTCCAGGAGACCTTCATTCTACCACTCTTTGGAACATGTATTGGGCAGGTTTCAGCCTGTGGTTCCTGGAGTGATCCTGTGAGTGTCCAGAGCAGGCTCAAGCAATGACTATGTGAAGGCATTATGACACCTCTCTGCCCAGATAACAGCTCACCCCAACTCTCTAGGATACATGCTCTTTATTATTTCAGCAGCAGGATGCATTCTTAGCATGAGCTGAGAGATGGTCTCTTTATACTAGGAATTCACAACATTCTCCACAAAACTTAATTATATGCTGTTTATGTCACACATAAAAAGTGTTTATATATTTAACATGATGTTTTAAGAGCCGGTTACCATTTGCAGATCCCGGAAGAGGCAGAAACACTGTAACAAAGATTGGAAGGACAGATAAATTTGGGAGTACAATCCTATGGTGATATGGAGCACAGTTACTCAGATATCCAGCAGTCTATTTGCACTCCCACCAAACAGAAGCATTTTAGTCCCTAAACTGCTGCTGTGTTACAAGTGATGTTGCTAATGAATTCTGCTTTCTTGTCACTTTGTCTTTTCTTCACTTATGTAATCTATTTCTTTTGTTTTGTTTTGTTTTGTTTTGTTTTGTTTTGTTTTTCTTTCTGACCTTTCATTTTCCTATACTGGCTCCTCTATGCTGATCTATGCCCCAATACAACTTTAGCTTTTGTTTCTAATCCTTGACCATACCTTCCTCTGTGTTGTTCTCTGGCATCCATCCCTCTGATGATCAACACTCCAAAATCCCTTTTGGGGGAAATTCCCACCCAATATAGTCTGAAAGGAAGCAACATTTACCTCTACTCAGTTTCCAACCACCTTTGCCAAGGCCAAAAGCATACAATACTCAGCCTCCTGGAAGCGCCAGAGACTGATCATGTGACCCAGACTCAGCCAATCAGATGTCTGAAAGTCTGGAGTAAATGAAGCAAAGCCAGAAAGACCAGTTTGAAATAAGATTTATCAGTCACATTTGTTCCTCTGAGGTATGAACTTTGCAGCAAACTCTGCCTTTGTGAACTTGCAGCCCAGTCCTATGTCCATTTTTCTAAGTCTGGTCATCTAGTCTTCTATTATTTCAGTGAGTGGTCTTCTAGAAACTTTTTTCTTTTCTTTTCTTTTCTTTTTTTCTTTGTTTTGTTTTTTGCCTATGACTACCAGATTGGATATCTTTTTGGTTGCATGCAACCAAGAAGCTCAACCAATCAACAGGAGTGACAGCATTGATTCATGGCTTTCCCTGTCTCCTGTACCCATAATTACATGATGGTAGTCAAGTAGTCACTCCAGGTAATCTCTCTCTTAGATTCTGGAAATTATCTCCTAGTAATTAATGGAAGCTACCACCTGAAGATCACCTGGTCACTCAAGTCAGGAATATGAACACCATTCCCTCCTCACTCTCTCCTGCACTCTGCACCCACCATCTGCCATTGACCTATAGGTTCCTCACCTGGCCCCTACTGTCCTCCTTCAACCATCTCTTTGCCCACTGAGCCAGTTCATTTTTTTTCTTTTGTCTAAATTATACCATTACCTTCTCAGTTAGGCAACACTGTCAGATGATTCTCTATCCTGCCTCAGAGTGGATTTCCTGAAATGAAAACTTGATAGCATCATTTCCCTTTTTCAAATACTTCAAAGGCTCTTCCTTACCTTTACAAACAAATCTCAAACTTTTTCCAAAACACTTTAGTAGTAAAATAAAGTAATTAATGTCTTTCAATTTAAAGAAAAATTCCTAAATTTAATCATGTTGGATAAGCATAAACAGAAAGATAATTCAATGAGTTGGATTATTTACAGACAGTCATGGACAATTTTTCTCTTTAATTTCTTTTATTTTTTAAACCAAAAAAATGTCACATCTTGAATTTTACTAAAATGGATATCCTAAACACACTTCATTCATTTAGTTTGTATCCAGCTATGTTTTGTATCCTGGCTAAAAGCTTTATCAAAGACATCTCTTTCTAAAGAGCCCTTCATGTCCTTGTCTAAGGCTTGGTTAGATTCTCACATCCTAATTCACCACAAGGCTTTCTCCTGTCTTCTGTTGCATTAAGGTGAGGTTCTTTATTTTTTTTTATATATGAGCTTGAGAGAGGGTCACATTTCTATGTGGGGAGAGCATTTGGTGGGAATGTGAACTACTAGACAAGGGGATATGTGGAAGTGGAGGCGGGAAGGCTGTGTGCTAAGTGTCAGGTCTTCGTATCCCAGACTGTCAGAGTCTCTAAGAAGACAGAGGTGTGGATGAGGCTACAAAGGCAAAGCATCAAAAGCTTCCCTGCTTCCTCATTTCTTGTTCTGAGATTTGAGTTTTTATAGTAGCAGCCATGGGGCTGTCAGAAATGGAGCAGAGATGCTGTGACGTGTGATGGTAACCTAGAAAACTTCCTTTTCTAATAAAAGCTCACTCCTTTGAACTGAGCTGGGGATGTCATTCTGCTTCCTTTGTATAAACAATTATCAAAAGATCAATAGTGTTTCCTAAGACAGGTGTTTGTCTTCACAGGGTATCCTGGGACCCTCAGTAGGCTGCAGACATGGAAGATAAAGGGTCTCAGGTAGTAATATTTAACTCCCTTTACCTGAACTTTTTACTGACACCAAAACCAAGCACATAGTTAATATCAATTTAAATTTAAGCCACATTTCTACTTCTGTGTAGGATGAAGAAAGACTCGAGAGAACATTACTTCACTCAAATAACAACCAAAAGCTGGTTAGTCTGAAAAATTATGATATATATTGAGCCCACCAGAAAGCTCAACTGCAAGCTGACAAACAGAACCCCAGGGTGACAAGCCCTCTCAAATGAAAAGAAATACACTACCTCTTTCACCTTTGGTGGGGGGAGATGGAAGAAGAGGCTTCCATTTCAGCAAGTAAAAGGAAACCTGCTACATCATAGTGAATTCTTAAAGGCATCTGTGGTAGAGTTGTATGCTGGTTTGGAATGGCTGGGTCACAAACCTAGGGGATTTACACTCATACAGCAGCTCCTGCCCTTGAGCCTCAATGGAAAAATGAGGGCAGGAGACAGAGAGAGCCTCCAGGAGCCCAGGCTCACGGACGGTGAATGCGCTGCTGCTGGGGTTTTGGGATGGAGCCCCATCTACTTCCCTAGCTCCACAATCAGACTAAGTAACTGTTGTAAGCCACTGGGCAGCAAACTCTTTGGCTCCAGAGCCAAAAGTATGAAAATGTACTGCTTTTGAGGTGGAAGTAAGATTGACTGTGGTTCACTCTAGGAGGGTAAAGTAGGAAATTCTCTGCTCCAGAATGAGACCAAGGTCAACGGCTGCTGGAGAAGGATTAGAAGAGAATGTCCAAAGAGATCCAAACCCAGGTCAAGCCCAAGCTAGACTGAATAAAATCCAAACAAGCTGATACCAGACATATGTGCCCACATCCAGCATCACTGACACAATGGCATCCCTTTGTTCTTGAACACACAATGCTTAGCACTCACTCAAATAATGTGAGGCACAAAGAAACAAAAGTAAAACAGCCTACAGTGAAGAGATGAAGCAGTGAAGACACAGAGACAACCTGGGAATTGGTTCCACCAGACAGAAACTTTTAAATAACTGTGACAGAAAGGTTAAGGAGTTAGTGGGAAAAGTGGGCAAAACTTGAATAATCAGATAAGAATGTCAACAAAGAGATCTTGTGTGAAAGACAGTTCTTTCAAAGGGACATTAAAAGTATAAAGTGAGCCTAAAATTTCCAAGAAACTGCTGAGATCCTGTCTCTCATGTGATGCCCAGATTAGAAAGTGGAAAGATACATTGATCATTGTGACAAGACACAGATTTCTCATAAAGGACATAGTACAGCTGAGTTATCAATGAAACATCTTTACCTCTGTAGGGAAAAGCTCCAGAGAAAAATTATGGGTTAATTATATTTCTCATACAGATCTTAGAAAATATAGTTTACAAGCAAATAATATTTTATCTCTTGATCTAGATGCATTGAACAAGAGGATGTTGGTTTGTGACAATTCATGAAGCTATATAATTAATATTCATTTCATTTGTATATTTTACTTCAATGGGAGACTATTTTTATTTATTTATTTATTTTAAAGAGAATAAAACAAAACAAAACAAAACAAAAAGTTAAACACAACAAAGCATTTCAGAACAGAACACTGCAAGCAATACAGGTCTTCAAAACATAACGATAGGAGATTAACAATGGCTACCCTAGTGTCTCTTGTTTTCATCGAAATAGTTTTTCATACATTCACACACAATAAACTCAAACAAAAAAAAATATAAAACCAGCTAAAACAAAAGAGTGAAAGCATTACAAGCCTTCAAATTGACAATAAGAAATCAACAATGGCTACCTTAATGTCTTTTGTTTTCTTCAAAAAAGCTGTTCATATCTTCTCACATATTGCAATCAAATAGTAGAAAACAGACTTAAACTATTCAAATCAAAGAATAAAAGCATTATTGGACTTCAGAACCTTTTCCCCATATTTATTGGGGATTTTATGTCTTATTGAGTCTTTCAGTTTCTTACACTAGGGAGACGATGTGGTGTTTACACATGTGAGTTTGATTTATTTCACTCATGAGTATGGTCTCAAGTCGCATCCATTTACCTATAAAAGCCTCAATGGGATCCTTCTTTATAGCTGAATAGTACTCCATCGTACAAAAGTACCACATCTTTTTTATCCATTCCTCAACTGATGGGCATTTGGGTTGTTTCCAAGATTTGGCTATTACGAATTGTGCTGCTATAAACATGGGTCCACATATATCACTGTGGTATGATGATTTCACTTCTGCTGGGAATATGCCCAGAAGCGGAATAGCAGGGTCAAATGGGACTTCCAATCCTAGCTTTTTAATGAACCTCCAGACTGATTTCCACAGTGGCTGCACCAGTCTACACTTGCACCAACAGTGGAGAAGGGTTCCTTTTCCCCCACAGCCTGGGAGATGTGTTTTTAAAATAGCTCATCAAAATATTTCTTGTAAAAATTGTTTTATTTTCCTGTCTAATAGTAATTTTTCAAAGCAAGTTAAATGCATATGGGTTCTACAACTCAGTAATATAACCCATGTGACTCAGTAGTAATTATCAGGGAAGTCATCTGGATTACATGGTGGATTTATGAAGATTTATTTCAGGAATAAAGAACTGATATGCGTAGAAATGGTCTAGTGGGAGACACAGTGGAAACACCACCAACGATAATATCTTGGAAAATGAGCTGGCAACTCCCGGTGAACTCACTTTTACCTGAAATCCCCCTGCAAGAACTCCCAGGGATCAAGGATGCTTTCCAGTAAAGGGCAGCTTATTACCCAAATTACTAACTTAGACCCAGCCAAACCTGAAGACCTATTGTGGATTCACACTGAGGAGTAGCCTACTCC
The DNA here is from genome assembly GCA_004365215.1 of Cuniculus paca. Lineage (NCBI taxonomy): Eukaryota > Metazoa > Chordata > Mammalia > Rodentia > Cuniculidae > Cuniculus > Cuniculus paca. The sequence continues at coordinate 32,091 of RJWT010002848.1, forward strand.
ACCATCCTTCTCACAGGAGAAGATTCTGGGCAAGTTGTGCTACAGAGGAAGCGAAGCACTTCATGCCAAATTCAAGCATACTTGTGCTAACAACTTGGAGAAACAGAAAAGGAATGAACAGCATCAATACAATAGGATGTCTATGTGCTTTGGACCTGGAATGAGACCGTCACCTCCAGCACTTGTCCTGGGACACGCTTCTCTGTCATCTGAGCCCTGGTCCTCCTCCACTTCTTGTTCCCTGACATATTGTCCTCTCCCAGGTCCAGCACCCTCAAATCAGAATGCCACATGGTTTGTGAGTTCAGAAACAAAGGTCTTTATCCTACTCCCAATTCTATACCAAAACCATGGTTCTAGGTATTGGATCTACTTTGCATTTTCAAAAACATAAAAATATATTACAAGCTAAAACAGTGCTTCACTGTTCCTCTGCCTCCTTTGGTCACCTTCTGGGGCACAATAATAAGGAGCAAGATAATGTCAGGGCATGGTACAGAAGATCAGATGCTTTTTCACTCTGACCTTGATGTCCTGGTTATTCCTTAAATAGCCCCAAATCACCGGTTTCCTTATACACACTTCTTTCGACCTTCCATTGCGTTGTACAGTGCCTTGATGAGTGAACTCAATTTGCCACAGAGGAGAAAAGTAAGGCCCTTTTAAGAAGGAAAAATGAGATGTGCTACTGTTTACAAATATCTGCACGTCCAACACAAACGGGGCTGTTTAAGGGTTGTCCTACTATTCCGGACTTTAATGGAATAAGGACGATGACAAACGAACCAAACTCTTATTTTCTCAGTTCTGACTTCCATGATCCTAGGCTGTCACCACTCTGTATCCACAGCATGCTTCATCCAGGGGTCAATGTCTTCATATGGAACAGCTCCTCCTTACAATTACCACCTTTCTAAATCATTGTGTAACAGACACAGGAAAGCATTCTGCGAGTTTTTATATGCCTACCTACTCTTTTACATACAGATACATGGCCACCCAGGTGAAAAAGGAGACAGAGAAATAGTGACACATGAATTGACTCATTTGAAAGTTTTATCTGTGTTATTTACAAATTTTTATGAAAGAAGAAACATTGGCTTTGGCCAGCATCTTGATTTCAGCTTTGTGCCCACATAAGCAGAAAGCCAGCTAAGCCATGCCTTGATCCAAGACTCAGAAACTGCAAGACAGCAAAGTATCTTGCAGTAGGTCACTGCGTTTGTGATCCTTTGTTAGGCAGCAGTAGATAAGTAATAGAAAACTTCTAGTGGGGGATGCTCATGACAGCAGAAAATGTGTGCGTGTCGGAGCAAGGATTATACAGGAAATATCTGCAGTTTCTGTTCGATTTTGCTCAACTTAAAAAGGCTCTAAAGAATAGTCTTAAAATTACATGGTGTGTACCATATTATAAAATTTTGTTTTTATTGATTTATTGATGTCCTCTTTAAATATTATTAAAACAGTGAAGAATTAGAAACCATCTAACTTGCAAAAAAATCAAAGTGTATTTTGGTTAACAGAGTTCTGTATACTTTGGTAGCTCTTACTTATTTTGTATTAGTTATCTACTGCTGCCTAACAAAGGATCACAGGCCCAGTGACTTACCACAAGATACTTTGCTGTCTTATAGTTTCTGTGAGTCTGGAATCTAGGTGCAGCTTAGCTGGCCTTCTGCTTATGCAGGCATAAAGCTGAAATCAAGATGCTGGCCAAGGCTGATGCTCATCCCAGGGCCCAACCAGAAGAAGGTTTGCTTTCCTGCTTGCAGTTCACTGGTAGCATTTGGCTCTTGTGGTTGCAGGATACAAATTTTGGCATTGTGTTGGTTGTGGATTGGAGGCTGCCTCAGTTCTTAAAGACCACTTGCAGTTCTCTTGCATATAAGCCTTCCAACAGGGCTGCTGTTTCACCAGGGTTGGAGGGGAAGGAGAGCTGAAACAAGCTTACTAGCAAGAAGGAATTTCATTCAAGAAAACATAACCTCAGAAGGGATATCAGATCATGTGCCATGATCTACTGGTGGGAAGCATGTTACAGATCCCACACACATTCCAGGGAAGAAGATCACTGAAGGACTTGAACCTCAGAGGTGGACATTGGCAGTCTCCTGAGAGATTGTCCACTATGACCTTACAACCCTGAGAATCTACTTAGGGATATACATTCATAAGTGAGAGCTTATATTCATCTAGGAGAAGTATGAAAATGTCCTTAGCAGCCTTGGGAAGTAGCTTAGTTCTAGTACCTTCACATATGCTTCTTACACATGCTGTAGGCAATGCAAACTCACTCCTGACTTCCACAAGGTTCCTTTCTCTGACCGCGTGCACTCAACTCTGGACCAACGAAACTGCCACCCCTGCTCCATAAGCATTTGCTCTTTAACATGTAGTATTGTGGCTTTCCCCATCCCATGTCAAATGGTCTCCCTTTATCTTATCCTTATTTTTTTTATGGCAGTCCTAAGGATTACCCCCAGCCCACTCTCCCTCCTACCTTCCTCCTTTTCTCTCTCTTCTCTCACTGTCTTTCTCTCTCTCTCCCTTCGTCCCTTTCTTCCTTTCTTCCTTTTTTCCTCCTTGCTTCCTTTCTTCTTTCCTTCCTTCCTTTCTTGACAGGGTCTTTATAAGTCACTAAGTTACCCCAGCTGGGCTTCAATTTGTGATCTTTCTGGCTCCACCTCCCAGAGTGCTGGGTTGCAGGTGTGCATCACCATGCCCATCTTTTATGATTCTTGAAAAATGAATCTTTTAACAGAGGAACCCCCCATAACTTAGTGCCTTCAATTCATACATATTCGCTGTGAGACAAAAGTAATACCACCTCTGATTGAATCATGTGTGATCTCTTCGTTACACTGTGCCTTCATTTCTCCACAAAGAACAAATACAATGCCCTCCTAGAAGAAAGCCACCATGTGGTGAATTCTACAAGGGATTCTGGGATGCTAAAAACAAAATTCTTATCAGCCTGTAGCTTGAACATGGAGCAAAGAAGAAGATGAGAAGTTCGTTTAATTCTCCCCTTCTTACCACCAGTCTGCATTCTTCAGAAAGCAGCAGACAGAGCAGATTCCTAGGGAGCAGCCCTCAGAGGAAGTGGCCTTCCTCTGAGATACACACAGCCATCAACCCTGGGAACCAGGAAGAAGGACACAAGGTGATCTGGTCAGGAGAGACATGTAACCTCCACACCCCACCACACCCCACTCTGGAAGAGAACATGCTGCATTCAGAAGGCCCAGTTCATGGAGAACCATCTGCACCACAAACCAGAGAGTTTTACCGACAGCCTGTTTTGTAGACTAAGACACTATGCTACCTGTCTGCTCTCAAGTAAGGCAAGGAGTCCCCAAGCTAGAAATTTTTATTTTATGGGGTACAAAAGTTAAATCATTTGGAGTGATAGACTAGCAGTCTAAACCTGAAAAAGTAGATTTCCCTTACCAACAGAATGAAAAAGTATTTTTGCCAGCTACCACTTGGACAGAGGACTAATATTTAGAATATACAAAGAACTAAAAAAAAAATTAGACTCCCTAAAATAAAAGAGCCAATCAAAAAAACAGGCAATTAAAATGAACAGGTGCTTCATGAAAGTAGTACAAATGGCCCATCAGTGCATAAAAAAATGTTCAGCATCTTTGGCCCTTAGAGAAATGCAAATCAAGGCAACACTGAAATTCCCTTACCCCAGAAAGAATGCCTTTCATGAAGAACTCAAAAATAACAAGTGCTGGCAAGGTTGTTGGAGAAAAGGGATATTTCTACATTGTTGGTAGGAATGTGAACTAATACAACCACTATGGAAATCGGTAAGGTGATTCCTCAAAATTCTAAAAATAAAAATTCCTTTGATCCAGCCATGTTTCTTACAGGTATCTTCCTTAAAGAGTTCAAGACAGTGTTACATGCATACCCATGTTTATAGCAGCATAACTAATAGCTAAATCTTAGAAGTAGCTTATAAGTCCATCAATAGATGAATGAATAAAGAAAAATGTGGTATAAACCCAGAAAAGAGTACTACCAGTCATAAAGAAGGATAAAGTTGAGTAATTTTAGGAAAGTGGATGCAACTTGAGATCATCATGCTAGGTGAAGTAAATCAAACATGGAAGATTAAATATCACGTGGTTCCTCTTACATAAGAAACCTAAAATATAAATAATATAAAGAGCAGAATAAAATGCAGATAACAGGAAACAGGGAGATAGACTTTGTGGAGATAGGAAAGAGATCTGGGGAGAGAGGGAGATAGGAAGGAGGGGTAGGAGGGTGGAAGTAAAAAGGATCAAGATATAATATATGTATGTACCAACTCATGATGAATATATTTATTGTGTATTGCAAACATATATGAATAAAAAATAAAATAATAATCTTGGAGCCTGAGATACAGCACCTCAACAGTGAAAAGCATGTTCTAGGGATGAGGGAAGCATTTAGTAGCTACTGCCTTAGGCACTGGACCTGCCTGGAAAATGGCTACAAGTGTGGCAGAAGCCAGTGACTGTGCTGGCCTTATCAGGTGGGGGAGAGCTTTCTTCTTCCCTGGAACTATCCTGTCAGTGGTCACACAATCTTCCCTGCATGTTAGCTCAATTCTGATGTAATAACCTGAAGTAAATGGTTGCAGCATTTCTCTTTCAACCCTGATTACACTAAACCATTGGCTGGAAAGATGGCATCTTGTATTTTGAAAATGTTCACATTTACAGAGGTTGACACCTATTTAGATTCACTAAATATCAAAAACTTTGACACTTTCATCATCCATCACTTCATCTGTCTGTACATGATTTAGTTGGACTACTTGAGTGTACATTAAAGACACGATGATACTTCATCTCTAGATACCTGGGAATCACTTAAGAATAAGGACATTCTCTACATAACCATACTAATACTATGAGATCCAAAGAAAATAACAATACTACATAAAGTGATTCAATAAGCAGTAGACCCCAATTGCCTCCAAAATGTTTTTTATAGCTATGAGAGATGCAGATACCTCATTGGGGAAATTGTGGCAGTCCCTGGGCACTACTGAGGTCATGGAAGGGAGATTTAAGCCCTTAGAAGATAGCCATTATATTATCTCCTGCTCTGTTATCAGGTACAAGGTGACCAAGAGACTGTAGTGCCTGAGCCACCTCCCCCCCCCACACACACAGAGGAGCCATTAGTCTGAAAGACATAGAGAAGTTCAAGGCACAATCCTGATATTGATCCGAAGAGTCTTAGATCACCTGATAACCATTAGGAACCATGGCCTTCCCTGGGGTTCAGGTTTCCATGTGCTCATCACAAAAAAAAAGGGGTCAAGGACAGAGGCAAGAGTGTCAGTAAGAGAGGAGCAGGGAGGTAGTGTCTTCTGAATACACGGCCTCAGCCTGGGTTTTAACTCAGCCACAGCCTTGAGTCTTAGATGGATGTACATAGCGGGATGTGACTCCAGGATGAACTGCAGCAAGGGACTGCTGGACGAAACCCCAGATCTTTCCGTCCTCAGCAGTATGCAAAGTGACCATCGTGTTAACCAGGACATGGTTTTATTAACACACAAAAGTAGAGATGCTCCCCAGAGACATCACTCCCTTCACACCTACATGGATTGGTTTGTGTTATTACTCTGAAGTTGAACAGCTGAACAGCTTCAAAAGATCACTTCTATTGATTTGGGTGTTTTCACTTAAAAGAACTGGAGAAATGCACAAACATAGACAGTTGCACCGCAGGCGAGAACAGCCAAGGTGAGCTGTGAGTGCATCCTAGCTCCTTTGAATTTCAGTCCACCTTTCCAGCTGCAGGAAGAAGACAGTCTTGCACTAGCTTTCCTAAGAGCTGGAATGAAACAGAATGCGTGCAACATAAAATGTTAAAAAGAAGGGTGCAGCTTTAGTAGCTTAATCTCAATATCCCAGACAAGAATCTTTGTAATTGCATGATTTCATGAAAGAAAAAAAACGAACTGTACACTGTTCTGGGATATATGAAATTAACAAATTAGAATCTGTGGAGAGCACAAGTTTCCAAGGGAAGAGAAAAAGTAAAAAAACTATCTAGCTCTTATGGTTCCTATGTCAAAATATTATGTAACATTATTTATATAACACAGAGTTCAGTTTGTCCAAATTACTCCCAAGGTATTTAGAGAAAGACCAAAACTAGACAAAAAAAGAGACACAAGGCAAAAAAAAAAGTGTGAACCAGAACCAATCCAATTTATGGCCTGATTCATGTATGTGTGATCATCCCACTCTGTAGTTTTCCAGGAAACAGCAACCCTACCGTATAGTTAATGTTTACCTTAGGAGTGAATATATTTACTGTCCTTTTAGTAACAGTGGATTTTTGATGACTGAGGGAATGGATGATAGATGGATGGACAGGTGGATATATTCATGATTAAATAAATATGCACTCACGGTACGTTCCGTTGTTTCATCTGTTTCTAAACCATTCAAAATGGTTCAAAAATGAACTCTCCACGAAAAGCACCTGGAATTTCATGCAGAAATTATTCTGAAGCCTCTGCCTGGTCCACAGGTTTCTCAACAGGGAGCATCTGGTGGGCCTGTGGACTGGTTGGTGGAAAGTGCTTATACCTCCCAGGCACCTCACTGAAGCCCCTCAGTGTATATCAAGAGCGCCATCGGATGCAACATTGGTTACAGACAGAACAAACACATTGACACTTCTTAGCATTTTAAAACTAAACTTTAATAGCTTATATTTTATTTACATGTGACTGAAAATGCACCTACTACCTCAAATCAGA
>RJWT010002849.1:0-38877 GCA_004365215.1 Cuniculus paca
AAAATCTCAACCCTCCATCCGGCACATCAAGGAGCTGGAAAGATCATCATTAAAGGCCTGATTAAATGTTTGGTGCCTGCAACCCTCTTACATCAGCTGTCTTTCCTCAGACTACACTTTTCAAGATATAAAATTTAATTCTAACTCTCCAAATTATAACCAAGCAGTTGACAGAAACTTGGCACCTCACTTGCTGGCAGGGAATATCTTTTTGTCCCTGGTTTTCCAAAATAAAAAGATAGAAGTCATTTCGACTATTTTTAATTTGGAAACTGGCAAAAAAAAATTTACACTGCCTCCCACGGCATATTAATTTCATAAAATCGTTACCAAAATAATGTTAACTGGGAGAAATGGACTGTGGAAAGCAGCAACTTTCTTCTAGCCTCCCAGAGATAGTTTGCGAACACGTGGGTGCATACTCTAAGTTGGTTTTGATTTATTAGAAGCTTGACCATAAGATAGCAAAGGTTTTCGTGTATGAAGGGGTGCTGGTTAAGTGTTTGTGTCAGAGCTTGCGGTTTCCCCTCCGCTTCTGTTCTGCATCGTCCATCTATGTCACAGGATTGCATGCATCTGCAGTTATAAGATGGCTTGTGTATAAATGGCAGCTCCCTGGCTAGAGGAGCAGGGTCAGGAGATGGCCACTGAGCCAAGTCCTTTTTGCTGGTGATTCTGATTGGCTTTCCGAGAAGCATCTTAACAACCGAGCTTTCTTCCAAGTAAATGCCAGCCTTGTGCCATTCACGCCCTAAGACGGCAGTGCCGTATCCGGGGAGGCTGTCCCACTCCCATGCCTGGGTGTGTGGTCCCCAACTGGTCTACAGTATTCTTGACAACCTCCCTTTGCATCTTCAGTTTGGCCCTTCTTTCAGCCCTTCCTTCTTTTCCTTGCGATGGACGTGCACTAATCGGGTGCACAAAAATTCCTCGTGTGAGCAGCTGCATGCGAGGGCCTTCTTATGCAGACAGCCTGAATGCCCTTTTGAAACCCTCATTTTATTGAACTTAGTGACTCATACAAGAGGGAGAGTCTGAGTCTCTGCTGCTGTTTGTGACTTACTACTTTAGGAGACTAATCACAGAAAGCGGCAGGTAGGTATAAGTGAATGGGACCTGGAGTTGGCACTTGCATGGAGAGAAGTTTTCTGATATTTACCATTGCATGTTATATTTATGTTGTATAGTGCTTACTCGGTGCCTTTGAATCCTTTTGAACCTGGTAACAACCCCATAGCTGGGTGATATTACTGTTCCCATTTAACAGATGAGGAAGCCAAGAAACAGGTTAAAGGTCTTGCCCCAATTCACCCAGCTAATAATTGGCCAGACTGGGATTCTAATCCAGGCAGTGTGGTCCCAGACTTCCCTGCCCCAGGCTATGGGCATCCCAGATTACAGGATAGAGAAGCATCAGAACAGGAAGTTGACTCTGTTCTCTGCCCCTTTCATTGTGGGGTTAGCAGGAATCTCCAGCCTGGAGCCTGACTCTGAATGCTGTGTGGCAGACATCTTTAGAAGTCAGTTTATTGTGATGCTGGGAATTTAACCCAGAGCCTCATGCACGCTGGGCCAGTGCTCTATCACCAAGCCACAGCCCAGCCATGAGCAGTTGTATTCATATCTCAGACTTCTCTGGGAACATTTAGAATAAACAAAGTAGTAACAGTCAGGCCACCTTACATTTCTGTAGGACTTTAAAGTGTACAGTACATTTCCAAACATGTTATGTCATAATAAGCATACGGATGAGGCATCCAAGACTTGAGGGAAAAAACTGGAAAAGGGCAGTGATTTTTCTTCCTTCACTGTGCCCATACATAGATCTAAAATTGTCATTAGAATAGTTTCCTCTCCTAGTAGACTCTTGAGGAAATTCATCAACGTCTCATACCTGTAGAACCAAAGCTCAGTCATTTTCTTTCTCGTGGAAGGATGTTTTCTTCTGTTTACTACTGCGGTGGTTATTGCTGCTGCTTTTTCTGCTATGTGAAGCACTGTCATTAATCTGATGTGTTTGCAAGGAGCCAGGCGCGGTGCCAACCACTTCGTGTAATTTCTCATTTAACCCTCACCACAGCCCAGTGAGGTCAATTATATTAAACCTATTTTATAGATGAGGAAGCTGAGACTTGACGGTTTCTGCTACAAGAAACGGAGCAAAGATTCAGCTCTGCTTAACTGCAAAGGCTTGGCTCATGACCACTTAATTAGCTATTACCTAATTTTTATTTCTCAGTTGAGCAAACTGTCTTTTGACCTCCGTCTGCTTCACTGTTTATTTTCCTTGGCTTCAAATCATGGCATCATTTCTAATGCATGCACTTTTAGTCACTACAGTACTCTAGCTAAATTTGGGGGGGAATCTTCAAAGCGTATCTGCAGCCATCCTTTGACGTGTACCCTTCACCTCACACCTAGATAGCTTGTTCAAGTTCACATGTTCCAGCTCCCTCACAGCCCAGCACCCCAGCCCTCCCCCAGCCTCCAGAGCATTTCTGATGGACGGGCTGGCTCTTTCTACTGAGCAACCAGCTCCTCACTGCTCTCAAGAAAACTGTGGACAGTGTTCAGCAGCCTCACCCAGGGCATAGACGCACCCCTCTCATTTGCTGTCTCCTGCCTTCTCTCTTATTGCTCCTGGGGTCTGGGCATTTGAACAGTGAGGCTGTACATATAACTTCCTCTTGGGAGGAGCTGCAGAATCACCCTGCAGAGGACCAGGCATCGGGGAGTGAATCACTGGGGCCATTCGTGATCCACTGTAGCTCCCAGTTCTTCACACCCTGGGTGAGCCACACTGATGAAAATCATTTAGAAACTGACTTGTGAACCAGAAAGTCAGCGTATTAATTTCAAACAAATGTAACAATCACGAGGAGATGTCATGCGGGGCATGGTCTCTGAAAAGCATTGGAAAGATCTCGTCCAACCTTTCTTCCTTCTGGACTGTGTGCCGATCACTCATTGCTGTCCCTCCGTTTTATTCTTTGAATGTGTTAATAGCATGAATTTAAAATTTAAAACAGCTTTCTCTCACATGTACTCAAGGCTTGATGGGTTTTCCAGGACTGGTCCTTCCTGCTGTTGACAAGGGAGATATCCTGTCTGTTAAGCGCATGACTACAGATGGTCACTTTTGCTCATTATGTGCAGGTTTTAGTAGTTTAGTTCATGAGAAAAAACATAGGCATTTCATAGTTCACGAGGCATTGTTCTCTGTTTTCACCCTTGACCCTTTTCCGCATGGGAGCCCCTCTGCCCCCCACCTAGGCTCCCTGTCCACAATTGTATTGTCATGTGGGACCTCAGCAGGATTGGTTTGGGTACCTAGATCCTGAATTGTAGCCAAGGATTAACCCAGGTGGAGATTAATGAGAAATATGAGATGGTTAAAATTTCACTAAACACTAATTATAAAGTGATTTAAGGCAAATTAAAGAGCAAGATTTAAAAATATTTAGCTAATGTTTTAAACATTTCATTTGCATACAGTATGCTTAACATTTAAAAGGAATAGTCAGCTATTATTAATTATTGTTGAATGAAATCATGGCCTTTCTTAATGATTTCAGACGGCAATTTATTTTTTTTCACCTAAGGGGCACCAAATTGGTGAGAAACATCCCAGGCCCCCGGCTCACTCGTGTGTGCTTACGTGCTACTTGCAAGGCAGTTTGGACAGATACAGCAGCCCTGGCTTGTAGTCTGCAGAACTAGGTTGTGGTTCTGGTTCTGTCATTAACTGCTGTGTGGTTTTACAAAGGTCATGTTATTCTCTGGACCTGTGTTTTCTTATTGTAAAATAAGCAAGTGGAAAAGAGTAATAGTTTTCACTGTTTGTTTTTTAAACTTTGAATCCATTTATTTTCCAGCAAAATCTTATGGGCAGTCTCAATATATAAAACTCATACTGGAAGATGTATTTTTAAATATAACTTTATTTTTTAACTTCATATTTTTTGTATTCATTTTTTTTTAAAACCAAGCAGTTAGAAAAAGTTATTCTAGTGTTCTGGGGTAAGGTCTTTATAGCAGTGTGCTTGCCTAGTTTGTTTCTAAATTTATTTAGTAATTGTAGCTACCAGAGGTATTGCTTGACACAGGGAAGTTGTGACAAATGGAAACAGATTTTTAACAAATTATCTTGTAACCTCAGGATTCCCTTAATTATATTTACTCAGATACTTGGAAGAAGAGCATAATAATACAAAGTTTCTGCTTCAAAAGTGACATTTACCAACTGCCCTCATTCCTTTGAATCAAAGGCAGACAAAAAGCATCTAAAACTTACAATATGCACTGCAGCCATCTGTAATTCTGTATGAACTATTTGGTTGTTACCCAGCTAAATATTATTTGAAAATGTACTTACTTGCTTTAGGTCTTAGATTCTTAATCTGTAAAATGGAGACAGCATTAAGATCTACCCCAAATGGTCTTTGTAAGGATCAGATAGATTAATCCAGGTGAACAGTCAAGTTGAACAGTCAACAGTTTTTCCTGGCTCATGTTATGATAAATCCAGCTGTATCTGTATCTCTTCATATGTCTGTCGTTTTTGTCTGTTAGCTATGATCTGAGCTGCCTCAGAGCACATACTCCTCAATCTGTCCTGGCATTTAATTCAAGACAGGTGCGTCCAAAGGACAGGTGATAATGTCTGGAGATACTTTTTGTATTCACAGCTGGTAGGAGCTACTGGCATCTGGTGGGTGGAGGCCAGGGGCGCTGATAATCGTCCTGTGATGTACCTGACAAGCCCCCTTTCAGCAAGTTTTCCAATCCAGAGTATCAGAGCTGCTGAGGTTGAGAAATTGGGTTAGGCACACCTAAAACTCTAGTGGCACTAAATTGTATACTTTTACATGAACGTGCATATACATGCCTGGAGTTTTCAAAAGATAGGTAAATGCAAAGCCAGCTATTTCCTTATTAATGACTTACTAGTACAAGTCCAAGACTCCTATGACAGCAGGAAAACCTGCGCTACAAGGACTGTATACACAGATTTTAACACAAGTTAACAGTTAGAGGCCTCTCCAGTGAGTTGACCTATTATGTCCAATGCTGCTGAGAATGCACATTTTAAAATTAAAATCTAAATAAACTCAGAAATAGTTTTAAAAACTTAAATATGAAACAAACATTGGTTGGAACCCTGAAAGCATATTCTAGGGTTCCTTGGAACACTTTGAAAATTACTGATGTGTGGCCTGTTTCAGGTCCAAGAATCTAGCTATGATTTAGGGCGAGGCAAGAAACACAATTCTCATAGGTTTTACTTTTCACGGAGCAGCCCTGCATTCACCAAATTGCCAGATTTGAAACTGCAGGAGAGCTCTGCCTTATTAATCTCAAGGAAAGGTGTCATTTTCTGTCCCCAATGGGTTAGGAAAGAAGCGTTCATGTTTCATTCCCTTACTTCTCTTTCATCCTCTTAGTGGAATCTTCACAAGATTTCTTCCTACCAGAAAATGTCCCTTTCCTTCAGGTGACAGCACCTCTCTGTTTCTCATTAGCAATGCGTAGTTCACTCCATGTCATTTATTTTCCAAAGCCCATGGTCCAGATGCTTCGATTAGTGTCCTTCATGACGGTACCCAGTGTCTTTGAGGGGAACAAAAGAACTTGAGTGCATTTGCAGCCAGAAGCTCTGGATCCAGCAGCTCTGTGGTCTTGGGTGCCAGAGTGCTGTAGCCTTCTGGGCCCTCAGTTTCCTCCCCTGTAAAATAAAGGTAGTAGGAGCACCTATCTTCTGTGGTTGGTGGAAGGCTCAATCCCTGTGTAATCATTCAAATGCTTGTATGAGCATTTAGTAATAACTAAAATCATAGTCTTTAAGGAAGTCACGTACCATTTTCCCATGGGGAAAGGAGACTTAGAAAGACTCTGTGAGCTGGTGACCATCTTGCTGTAAAGAGGGAGTTCTTTTACAGCTTATTCATGCCTACCTTTTTTTGGGGGGGATTATAAGAATTAAATATAATAAAGCTAAGTAATGCTTATGCTAAAATATTAATACAACAGCATTATATAGTATTTTTCTCTAGATTCTCAGTATCTTCAATCTTGACTTATTAAATCTCATAATCTATTTGAGAAACAGGAAAAGTGATAGTTATACATTTCATGATGAATGGGTGTTTTTGTTACTTTTCTTGTTGCTGAGACAAAATAGCGGACACTCGAAAGAAGGAAAGGTTTTTTTCCCTCATAGTTTGTAGGGGTTCAGTCCATGGTTAGCTGGCTCCAAGGCAGGGTGGCAGGGCAGAGGGGTATTGCAGAGGAGAAAAAGTCCATGGCAAAGCAGGGCAGGCAGGAGGCAGAAAGCAGCAAGCAACTGACAAGTGACCGCGTGCCTACCTTTTAGAACAGGACGTTTGGAATCATTTTGCTGGGTGACTCTCCCACATTTGTCTTTATCTTGAATTGTTTATAAATCCTCAGAGAAGATGATCAGTTTCCTCAAAGTGACTGAAAATGCCATCAAGTACATGAATTTGTAGATAAGCATCACTTATAATCAGAGTGGCTTGGCTCCTAAGTTGTTTGGAACAAACAGTGAGAGACGAGGCCTCTCGATTAGCGGGGCTTCCTTCCTGTGTTACAAGTGGAGTGCCTGGTAACTTTAAGGTACATCAAGCCTGGTGTGGTGATGCGTGCCTATAATCCCAGTACTCGAGAGGCAGAGGCAGGAGGATTGTTGCGAGTTCGAGAATAGTCTGGGCTACAAAGTGAGCTCAAGGCCAGCCTGAACTGCATAGCAAGACTCTGTCTCAAAAAGACAAAAAAACAAAATAATAAAACAAAACCCATAAACAAGTCAAGGCAGGTGCTGTGAGAACCCTTCAAGAGTCAAGCTTGATGTATACACAGATCTTTTTCTTAGGGATAGAAATGAAGTAAAGACTATGCGGTTAGTCATAAATGGTTGCTTTTAGCAATTTCCCCAAAGAAAAAGAAAACATCTTTAACTTTACATTGCTCTGCATGTTTTTTTTAAATAGGATAATTAAAGCATAAAAATTATTCGATCATATTAATTATAAAACACAGGCTCTGTGTACTTGTCTCAATGTAAATATTCTGGTAATTGTAAGAAAACAGGCTAGCCTTCATATTTGTGTTTTTACATCTTCTATTTTGACCCAAATGTTTGGGAAATTGAAACTTGGGTGAATGAGTGTTTCCCCATTTTTTTCTGTTATATTGTTTAGTTATATTTACGTATCCTTATCACATTACAGTTTTATGCCATTCTTGACATAGAATAAAAACCTTGCAAGTCTGTTACCCAGCAGCAGGTAGCTTGCTGATTATTTAAGTGTCTTCTTGAAGTCTGTTAAACACAGGTTGTGCTAACAATGCTAAATATCTTTTTTCCCTCTAAATGTCAGGTGGTATGCGTTCTTCCCAGTGCTCTAGAAGCCACTCACATGTTCTGAGAGAACCCACTTGTTATCTGTGGAAGTTGAGATTTGTTTCTAGTCTCAATATTTTATCTCTTCCCTAGCCTCACTTAGAATGTTAAAATGTTTTTAAATAAAAGGCACAGCACAAGCATTTTGGAATGCATCACCATTCAGTTTAAATTATTCTTTCCAAAAGCATCAAAGTCACAGACATAACAGACACACACTGATTACTCAGACTAGTTAGTCGTGACTAACTAGCCTGCTCCTGGAAGAGGATTTTACGAAGGTTCTAGAAGAAAGTCATGGAGAGAGGGCACACTTAAGGATACCACAGCTCCAGATGATACCCTCCACCTTCCTGGGCAGTGGTTGGAAATCGTCGAGAGGAGAAGTGTGCTAAGTGAACAGAATCGTCTTAGGAGCGACTGCCCCGATCAAGGATGTCAAAGCTTTAGAGACCCTCATTCCCTTTGGTTTAGAGTTTAATGACATTGTCTTGAAGGGCTAGATTTTAAGCACTTTCCTTCAAATTTTCTGGGTCCTCCCCTCCTTTAGTAATGCTGGAGTCCAAGTGACTATTCAGAGACATTTCAGTAAGGCTGTAGTCTCAGGGACTTAGTCACCTTCCTTGTCGCTGAGACGCAGTACCTGATACCTGCAACTTAAAGAAGGAGAGGTTGACTTTGGCTCACAGATTGTAGCGGTTCCAGTCCACAGTCTGCTGGCCCCAAGGCAGGGCAGCGTGGCACAGGGGCCTGACGGAGGAGAAGGTGCTCCTGTTGTGGAGCTAGGGAAGCAGCACATCAAAGGAGGAGCCAGGAAGGGGGAGACAGGGCTTTCTGGGTTACACCCACAGTGATCCCACCTTCTAACAGCCAGTTGCCTATCAGCTGCTGTAATCCAGTCACCTTCCAAAGCCTCCAGTATGATGTCATAGGCCTTTGGCGGCAGTGCGGGGGGTGGGGGGAGCATCTAGTTATAAATCATAACAGTGACAAAGCTTTTAACCTCATCTCAAAGATCTTACCCACAGTGTAATGGTTAGGTCCAAGGATAGCACTTCTGATTGCTTGTGGTGACACACTGTAGAGCTCTTAGTTTCTGTTAATTGCTGGTAATGTTGGAATGCCATCAGATGTCACTATTTTGGAACCAGTGCACTTTACTTATTCAACAATTACATGCTGTACCCTTAAGCTGGGGATTTAGTTCAGTGGCCTAAGCACCTTGCCTGGCAAGCGCTAGGTCGTGAGTTCAATCCCTGGTACCAAACAACAACAACAACAAAACTATAAAAACATGTTGTACCCTTATGTCCAAGGCACCATTTGATGCCCTTAACCTACATCAGCATTAAAACCAGTGCCTTCAGTAGTGCTAAACCTATGACACACGTGCCACCACAGACTGTTTGATCATTGAAAGCTCTGGAAGGTTCGCCATCACTGAGTGCCTTCATGAAGCTGATATGGGAGCTGAGAGAACAGACTAAATGGCTACCACACTAAACTGAAAAACTGTTATAGTAAGTCTGCTAAGGCTGCAAACAAAAAGTAAAGTAATGTTCACTCTCTTAAACAACAGAAATTTATTTCTCTTACGTTGGGAGGTTAGGAACCCAAAATCAAGTTGTCAGCAGGTTTGGTTTCTCCTGAGATGTCCTCTCCTGGTTCGCAGAGCTACTTTCTCACACATCCTCACACGACTTCTCTGGGTGCATATGTTGCTGTCTCTTCTCTCCTCTTACAAGGGACCAGTCACCTTGGATTAGGGCCCCACCCTCATGGCCACATTAAACAGTAGTCAATTCTTTAGAGACCCTAACTCAAATACATTCATGTTGGCAGGTTTGGACATGTTATCGTTAGCAATATCTAGTGATCCTTCTAAAGCCTCATGATGCAGGCAGGGCTGTTGGAAGGTGATTCAATTTTATGGTGCCATTATCATTGACTAGCTGTTAGGAAGTGGGGCCTGGTCAGAAGGGGCAGGTCATTGTAGATGTGACCAGAAGGTTATATGTGTCTGCCTTCCTGGTGTCTCTCTTGACACTTTGCTTCCTGTCTGTCATGCTGAGAGCGGCTTTCCTCTACCCAGGCTCTTCTGCCATGAATTTCCATGTTTAAGCCTGGTGCACATGGACTGGAACTTCTGAAAGGTGAGCCGAAATAAACCTCTCCCCCTTTAAATTGCAGTGTTGGGTATTAGGTCCCAGTGAGAAGAACGTGACTGAGACGGCTTCAAGACGTGAACTCGGGGAGGAGTGCAGTTCTGTGCGTGACAGTGTACTAGCAGGTGATGAGTGTTTTAGAAAGACTGGCAGCACAGTAGGGATGGAGCTTATAATTTTGAGCAGGGTGGTCAGGGTATTGGGCAGAAGGTATTTGAGCAGACTTAAAGGCGACCACGTTGCTGAAGGTGAATACTCCAATTTTGCTACCACACAGTGGCCACAGGAAGAGGCGTGGTATGATGGAGGCAGGTGGGGAACACAGGGTGGGTGTTTAGTGGACCTAGGTTCCAATCCCAGCTCTGCTTCTGTTTGGTAGTGAAACTTACACATTTTACTTTAGCCCTCTGGGGTCCAGTTTCCAAATATGCTAGCCTGTGTGCACTTGTGATACCAAAATGTACATTCTTAGCGGGGCAAGAGATGGAATAAAAAGGCCTGTGTACCATGTGTTGGCCAGGAGTGAGAGGTATTTGCTTGGAGGACTCATTCTCACCTTTTTGTTTGTCAAAATAGAATGGGCGAAAAGCTTGTTCTAAGAAGCACTGTGAAAGTTGTGTGTTAGATGAGATCGTCTTTCTCAGAAGACAGATGTGTCCAGTGCAACCGATCTGCACTTCCTACCACATGGACCCTTGCAGGAGAGCCTGTGACAGCGCAATAGGGGGAGCTCATCTCTTCCTTCTGCCTGTTCCTGTGTAGTGCGCAGCACGGTGGGGGAGGCCTGGCATCACGCAGCCGCGCCGCAGTCTCCCTCCCGTAACCGGCCAGTTAGCCCTGCCCTGACCACACACTCCGCACCCACCGACCATGCTAAACATGGAAAAAGGACACGAGCAGAAAAACTAGTGAAATTTGAACAAAACCTGGAGTTTAGATCCTAGCAATGTGAATTTCTTCGTTTGTCCTAGCAAAGGCACAGTGGTTATGTAAGTTGTTAACCTCAGAGAACACTGGGTGAAGGCTATGTGGGAGCTCTGCAGCTTCTCTGTCAATCCAAAAATCATTCCAAAATTTAAAGCAAATTGTTTTCCTTTGAAGAAGCCCATCTGGGATGTGGAGATGACTTGGGCTACTGACGCAGCACACAATGGCAAGTTCATGCCCCGCTGTGCAGGGGTGAGTAGTGCCCACTTATGACAAGGCAGAGGGGTGTATCTTTGTCTTGAGCTTTTCTCATTGCAAATTCTGCATCCTCAGCTTACCTCCCACTCAGGTTTTGGCTTTGGATCTTGCCTCTGACTCTCGTTTTTATTCAGTGTTTGATGGCAGAATTGCCTGAAAGCATTATTCTATGATAGAATTAGGCAGGGAAACAGTGACGGACACAGGCAGGAAGACATTTTGGGACACCAAAGAAAACGTGCCCACTTTGTGGAGGCAGCTCTTCTTAAAATATTCTAGGTTCAAAAGACTCTGAAGCCCACACCCTTCAGAGTCTGAGGTTCGTGGAAGGCGTTGTATTTTTGTGCACCTTTGGCCAGGTGGACGTCCCTCTTGCTGTTAGCACAACGTGATTGTGTGTTCCATACTTCACTGAGTATGGGGTAGCTCAGAGGGAAGTGGCCTTTGAAATGTTTATATAATCCATTTTTTTCTTTTGACAGCTGCAAATCAGAAGGAGCCTATGAATCTTAATTTTAGAGTGAAAGAGGAGCCCAACGACGAGGAAGCCCTAAGCACGACCTTGCCTCGGTCCAGCTACGTGTTCAGCCCCGAGTCTGAAGTGGCAGCACCAAACATCTCTGAGGACACCCTAAAACCCCAGGAAGGGAAGGGAAATGTGCTCAGGCGGGACATGTCAGTCAAAGCTGCATCTGAACTTCTCATGAAACTCTCAGGTACCTGATACCGTCTGAAATAGTCCCCTTCTGATCATTTCACTTGCAAACCAACTGAACAGCTTCCTGCAGGGGTTGTCATTAACTTGATGATGACAATGTTATAGCATTGTGGTAAATTCAAGGAATAATCAGATTAATTGGCTTAAATGCTTGTGTTGCATGGATGAGCTTGTTTCTATCAGTTGCGGGCCAGCTCTCTTTTCCTGAGTATCACTGCCCATGAATGGAAACCTTTGCTGGTTTTCAAGATGATATAAGCCATAATTTTAAATGGATTCTAATGATACTCACAGTGCTTCTGCTAATTGATCAAAATATCTATTCTTGTCTAATAGAGGACCTTGTGAAATTTTTTTTGGTGTATACTATATACTTTAAGGACTATTAAAAATATTTTGTCTGAACTTCATAAGCAGATGACATGGCACTTAAAGTAATTACTAATAGAGTAGCAATAAGAGATTATAAGGATAGAGAATTGCCTAATAGAATGTTACAATAATTAAACTGTTCTAAAGATGAATGAATAATTTTCTGCTAGTATTTAACTGTAATCCCAACCTATTAAATATAAGAAATACAAAACTCATGCATTTCAGGTCTCTTTCCACCCAATCTCCTATCTGTCCCATTTCCTTTGCAACAGGTAAAAAATATAGTATCTTTTAAATGCCAGGGTATGACTTTCAGAACATAGAAAGAAAAGCTGTGTCGATAATAATACTTGTCAAGCCACGTCCCACTCTAAATTCACTGCCTCCTAAAGGTAATTTTTAGAACTATATTTAAAATGCTAATATGAATCAAACTGTTTTTAGTTTAGAACTTGCTGTGCTTGGAGGATGAAAGCAAGAAATGCATTAGCGAGGCTCCTCTGTGATCTGTGATTTCATCAGCAATTCTGACTGCGTTTCTGGTTGACTAGTAGGTTGGAAAGTAAGAAATTAATAGTGATTTACTTGGAGTCATTATATCAGAACAGTTGAAATTCCTGAATTTGCCAGTTGGTGGGGTTGAGAATTCTTGTCTTTGATGTTCATTCAAAGCACGCTGGAACTTCAGGGGAACATGATTTGTTAGAGATAAAGCATGATAGAGTCATTATATTCTTATTGTAACCCCACTTTCCTAAACTTGGCAATGAGGGTGCAGCTCCTTCTACACAGCGGGGAGATCTAGCAAGATCCTATTGACTGCTGAAAGCTGGGGGTTTTCTACAGTGATATTCAAGCCAACACAGTTTGGTATACTTCGACGATCCTTTCACTGTCTCAGTGACATAGAGTAATTCCTCTTGATTTTTGCTCAATCCGAAGAGGTCTTCTTTTGTAGCATAAGCTTTCAACTTACAGCGACTTGAGCTTTAATCCCACAGTAACTCCTGTCCCCCTCTTGTTGGTAAGAGTCTATAGTGTTCCATTTCAGAGTTTTCTGGGCAACCTGTGTTACGGGCAGAGGAGGCTGGGGTAATGGGAATAGATAATATGTAAAAATGAGATTGCAAGAAAGATGTCCTTGAAGGAAAATGTTTTAATCCTTTTGGATGATGTGATTTGAGATACTGAAATATGAAATCATTTTCTAATAATAATGAGATTCCTCAAGTAGAATACAGTGATGCAGCTGTGAAGGTTTAATGATATTTGTGGGCAGCAGCGGGCGGTGTGTGTGTTGACTTTGTTGAGTTTCTGTGCTATGGCTTCAACAGTGGCTGAATGGATGGTATGGTCCTGTTACCCGAGGGCATCGGCTTCTGCTTCATGATGTGGAAATAAAAGCATAAAGACTAACAACCATTTTTCTTTTAAGTGCTAAAAAATTTCCCCAGTACCCTGTGCAATAGACAATAGTCAAAAGAAATGTCACAGTCTGTACCCTGCAGATGCCATGGTCTCCTCAGGAGAGATAGAGGGGAGGGCACCAGAATTTGTTCAAGTGATTTTCACTCAGAACTTAGTACTGCAGTGTGCTAGTACTGTCCTAGCACATTGGGGTCAGGTAAGTTATGAAGAACTTTCTAAGGTAGTCCTAGAAATAAGCGTGTGGTTTAAAAACTAATGTCTTTACATTCCATAAAGTAGGGAGGAGTCATCCTTTCTGTGCATGTTTAAATTTCTAGTCTTTTTCATTTAAAGTGATAGTTTCAAATCCCTGAGAAATCTTTACTCTTACTAAAAGGAAAACATTGGAGATTTTATATATATATATATATATATATATATATATAACATAAATGCATATATATCTTGTGTTGCCTGTCTTCAGGTTGTAGTTTTAAGTATCAGTGTTCATGCCCTAAAAGACAACAGGTAAAGGACTTGTCTTTTCTATGCTCATTCCCGTCCCCGTGGAGACAAAGCAGTAACGGATTTCCCAAAGTCTCCATGCAGTTCCGCAGGACTGCATCAAGTTCACCTTGGCTGACAGCCGCACAGCCGGGTCATAGACATTCTTGTAAATGGGTGTCTTTTTGCTTCCCATCTTATCGTTTTCATTTGTAGTCTCCTGTTACTCTGGGGAAAATTCTTTTGCCAAGAAGACTTTGGTGAGAAAAGGACAGTAGTCCCTTCTTATGCAAGGGGTAGACGTTCCCAGGCCCACAGGAAAGGCCCGCAACTCTAGATAGTCCCAAACCCTACATATGCCCTTTCCTGTACCTACTTACCTGTGATAAAATTTAATTCATAAATTAGGCACAGTGAGAGACTAGCAATAACTAATAAAATAGAATAATTATAGTGACATATTGCTTTAAAAGTTATGTAAAACTTTATGAATTGATTATTTCTAGAATTTTTCATTTAATATCTTTGGAATACAATTGACTAAAGGTAACTGATACCATGGAAAGTGAAACCTCAGATAGGGGAGAACTACAATTTGTCCCATGAGTTACTATTATTATCATGTATGAGACACACTTTCCTTTGTTTCGGTTTTGACCCAAAGACTAGCTAACATGTGGAATAAAGGATTTTCCTTTACTCTTGCTGAGATTAGAAGCTGTGACCTATAGTTTAAACTCTTTCTGTCTTTATGTTGAATTAAGAAGAGGAAACTCGTCTACGATTTTGGCAGCTTTGTTTCCAGTTTTAAATTAATTTATGTTAACTCTGTAAAGCAAGATGCTCGGGACATGGCCTAGTCAAACACCATATGAAGCCTCCCTATGTGGGGAAATCTCTGTAGTGCATTGTTTTCCAAATTGACATTTATGTTCTATGAGGAAAACACAGATGAGTTGGAGAGTTGGCTAAATTTTTCATTAACTGTGTGTTTGGGAAAATATGAGTTTGCTTCCTTCCTGTGGCTCAAGCCTAATTGGGAAGTTTAGAGCTTGACATCTGGTCCCAGAAGTTGATTACCATAAGGAAAGCAGCCCACTGCAAGGACACCCCTGGATGTCTGTGGCTACCTGTTGTTAGGAAGCCAAGATCCTCAGCTGTCTCTACTAAGCTTGCAACAGTGGCCAAAGATAATTCCCGAAAGGCTTCACTTAAAGAGGCCAGCATCTCAGAGTGCAGCGCGGTAACTTTAGGCAGTGTGAATTATTCAAGATGCTTTCAGACTATGATTTTGCAACATCTGGTCACCTTGCACACTTTTGGAGTCTCGTTATCAGGGACGTGATTAACGCCTCAAGTGACATGTTTTATTCAGTTCGTATCTATTGTGCCTTAACCTCTTCACATTCGGGCAGCACAACCGCACGCTGACTGTCCCACACCGCTCAGGCCGGCATCTTGTCAACCAGTCGATTCCTGTAGTAAATAAATTTGATACAATTGTCATTTTTATATTTCCTGTTATATTCTTTTATAAAAATTAATGAAAAATAGCGCAGTTTTTGGTTATCCTGTATTTAAACAATTGGACTGGTAAGTGGTTAAGGGAAGTTCCTAGATACAAAGAGATGAGAAATAAGAAAATAAAGATTCCCATCTCATCGCATTTGAGAATAGAATGGTAGTTACCGGAGGCTGAGGAGGGCAGCGGGTGGGATGGGGAGAGGTTGGTCAGTGACACTAAGTTAGAGTTAGATGAGAGCGAGACGTTGTGCTGTGCTGTTGTACGGTAGAGTGACTGTGGATAACATTCATGTGCTGTGTATGTCAAAATGCTAGCAGAAAAGACTTGGAAGGTTTGCCACCATAAAGAAATGATCAGTGTTTGAGTCAATAAATATGTTTCACCAGGTCTTAAACATTATGCAGTATAGGCATAGATTACGTGGTACCACTTTCATATATATAATTTTATGTTTTTATATGGCAATTTACAAATTAAAAGCATTTAATTTAACTTTGAAACGAATAAGAATTCCACAAAAATAAGTAGCTGGAAAACTGGAGGCATTCAGGAACATTAATGAAAAAGTTAAATGTTTAAAGTTCTCTAACATGGGAAATAAAACTTCTTATTAAAAAATTAATTTGAAGCAGGTTTATTGGTGTTCTTATTTCTGTGCTCACCAACTGGATTTATATTCAAATTCTGGTTTAGATTCATTTATCTCTGCCTAATCCTGGAAAAGAATGTCAGTTATGCTTGCCTCTGTCTAGGAGCCCAAGCAGGGCCTGGATTTGAAATGGACGGTGGTGTGGAAGTCAGGGTACCACCTACATAAGCTAGAACTTCTGCAGTGAGATGCAGTATTTAGAAGCAGGTTCTGTGATTTGGACATGGTTTGAGTGTGTCCCCCACAGGTTCATGTGCTGGAAGCTTGGCCCTCCCCTCTGGCCATGTTAGAAATGGTGGGAGCTTTAAGGCCTGCAGGAGGGCCTAGTGGGAGTATGTATGTAGGTCGTTAGGGGTGTGCTCTTGGGAGGCACTGAAATAGTTCTCAGAGGACCCAGGTTAGCTGTCACAAGAAATTGTTATAATAGAGCAAACCTGGCTCTTCCCCAGTCTCTGTCTGGCTTCCTGTCTCACCATGAGCTAGATCTCTGTCTTGTACGCATTCTGCCCGTCACACCATTTCCCCTGAGGTCCTCTCCAGAGCCGAGCCAGCACTGGCACCATACTCTTGAACCTAAATAAAGTACCCAGCTTCATGTATTTTTGTAGTAATGGAAAATGGATTACTATGCAAGTAAATTTTCCTAGGATGAAATTTTAAGATGAATTTAATCTGTGAGGAGAACTAAAGTAGAGAGGAAAGGGACCCAAAGGTGGACCTTATGAACATTTTTAATTAGGGTGCTTGTGGTCAGAATAATCGGAAATGCTTTCTGGGTCATTTAGGCAAGAAAGGAGAACTTATGGAAGACGCGGCTGTGGGCTTGACTCAAGGATCCTATAGGCAGGGGTGCAGCAGGGCCTGAGTCCTCCACTGAGGCCAGAGCCTGGGAGGCCACCTGGAACCCAGAAAGCCCTCAGCCCGCTGCCTCCTGCTACTGCACTTCTCTTGGGGCATACAGGTAGACCTTCTCTGTTAACCACGTCCACGTGGCAGAAAGCAGTCACTGTCAGCAGCTTCTGAGGTTACCTCTTGCTCCGAAGAGCAGCCAGACAGAAATTTCTTAGTCCCAGTTCCAAATACCAACTGATTGCCTCAACTCCAGCTGGGGCTCACCAGGGGAAACTTCTCTATCTAGGGACAAAGGCATGTTGGGTAAACATGGCTGCTGCCTTACTTACTCTTCCTGGGAGGGAGAAGAATGCTGAGAAATGAATCTCAAAGCCGGACATAGTGGCACACGCTTGTAATCCCAGTATTCAGGAAGCTGAGGCAGGAGGATCCTTGCAAGTTCAAGACCAGCCTGGGCTACAAAGTGAGCTCAAGACCAGCCTGAACTGCATAGCAAGACCCTATCTCAAAAAAGGAAAAAAAAAAAAGAATTTCAAGGCAGGAAGCAGTGGGAGGGACTGATAGGAAACAGCAAGATGAACAATACATATGGACCACAGAAGTTTGAGGAACAGTTGATGGTAATTGCTGTTATTTCAACATTATTGAGACCTTTAGGTGAAGTTTTCCTTTTCCTTTCCTTTAGGTGTAGTTTTCCTTTTCCTCTCCTACCCAAGCAGGATGTGGCATAGCCAGCCCAACTTTCCAAATTGTTAAGGCTGTGATCCTCAACCTGTGTCCCACACCAGCAGAATCATCCTGGGGTTGGGGGAGAGGGAAGAGTTGGAAATGTACATTCTTGAGCCCTACTCTAGACCTAGCTGAAACTCGGTGGTAGGGAGTTTTGACAAGCTCTCCTAGTGATTCTGACAGCTAAGGCTTTAGAAACACTCCGCTGAGGAAATGGTTAGAGAAATAAGATTTGTCCTGCTAAAAAGAAAGCTCTAGGTTGAAGCTAATAGAGAACAAAGCTCTATTAAATGTTCTTTTTCCTTTTGAAAAAGAACCATCTCCTCAGTGGAGAGTCTTTTTAATTTATTATGAAATGATGACATCTGGGAACTTTATTTTAGGAGGGCACATGTACCTAATAAATCAAGATCGTGTTGGTTGTGAGCCTCAGATAATAGTGCTTTTTTTTTTCTTCTCTACATTCTTTGCCGTTAAATTTCAGGATTATTCCCAGGCAATGCTGGCTTTCTTTTAGGTGACAAACCTGTCCTGCCCTCCTCCTCCCCGAACATAATCAAAGACTTTACTATTCCAGAGAACTTTTTGAGATCAATTAAAGATTTTAGCTAAATCATTTCTCAGGTCAACAGCTATTGGCTGTTCCATTTAGTAGTCCCCTTTGAACGTTGTATTCTAGCAAACGTTTTCAGCAGTGTGTGTTAGTTAACCTTCTGGTCACTATAATGAATACTGGAGATAATGAACTTACGAAGAGAAAAGGGTTATTTTGGCTCATAGTTTTGGAAGTTCCAGTCCATAATCAGTTGTCCCATTGCTTTGAACCTGTGGCAAGGCAGCGCATCATGGCAGGAGCAGGTGGCGGAGCAAAACGTCTCCCCTCAAGTCCAGGAAGCAGAAAAAAGGAAAAGGAAGGGCCCAATGTCCCTTAATCCCCTGTGAGCGCACAAATGACTTGAAGACCTCTCACTTGGCCCCACCTCTTAAAAGTTCCACCACTGACAGCCCTCTGGGAACAAACCTTTAACACACAGGCCTTTGTGGGACGTTTCAGATCCAGACTCTAGCCCAGGGGGTTTCAGTAACAATCTGTTAGGGTGCAAAATATGTTTTAGTTCCATGTTCGTGACATCACACAATTTGCCTTCGTTAGACTTACATGTTAAGTGGTGGAGAAAAGGAGAGGCCTAGTTTACCCAGTACCTAGTGACTCTACTTGTTTATATGATGTTGAAAGTAGGTCTTATCTTACTCCTAAAGTGACTAAGTAGATGTATTAACAAATGTATGCAAAAAGGTAAGGAGTAATTTAGAAATACAAGTACAAAGGCATTTTGTTCATTTATCTTTATTTATTACATCATTAAATTATATGGTACTGAAAATTCTTATCTTTTGGGAGGGCATTCTTGGGACTGAACCCAGGCCTTTGCACTGAACTGTATCCCTAGCACCCCACCCCACCTGGCCCTTTTTTTGTTTGTTTGTTTGTTTGTTTTATTTTTTTGAAACAGGGACTTGCTAAATTGCCCAGGCTAGGCTCAAAATTAAGATCATCTGCCTCAGCCTCCCTGAGTGTTGGGATTACAGGCGTGTGTCACCACGCTTAGCTTAGTATTAAAATTTTTGACAAAACAAAGATGACAAATGGCATCGACTAATTATTCTGAAATTAAACTCATTTTAGCTTTTTTGGACACATGAGAAACCTACTGAATTCAGTGCCCAACTAAAGCTTTATGTATTTTACATTATGTTCTAGGAGGATTTCAAAAACTGTGTTTTAAAAACACCTTTATTGAAGTATAATTCACATACCATAAAACTTACTCATTTAAAGTAAGCAAATCAGTAGTTTTTCATACATTCAGAATTGTGTAACCATCACCAGATCTAATGTCAGAGTATTTTTCAGTGCAGCCCACCCTACCCCCCAAAAAAACTCCATCCCTGTTAGCAGTTACCAGCCACAAATCTCCTATCTTGTTTCAGTGGACTTCCCTATTCTGGACATTTCAGATGCTTAAAATTTATACAGTCTGTGGAGTTTGTTTTTTTTTTTTTGGTGGGAGGGGGTCTGGCTCCTTTCATTTAGCGTGTTTCCAAGGTTCATGTACTTTGTAACTCATATTATCCCTTTTTATGACTGAATGCTATTCCGTTGTATGCTTATGCCATATTTTCCATATCCATTCGTCCATTAATGAGGACATTTGGTTTATTTCCCAACTGTTGCTACTGTGAACATCCAAGTGCAAGTTTTTGTGTGGATTATACTTTAATTTTTCTTGGGCATATGCTAGGGATGCAGTTGCCCAGTCAAGCGGTAAACCTGTTTTATATTTTGAGGAACTGCCAACTAGTTTTTCCATAGAAGTTGCACCATTTACATCCTCTCTAATAATGTATGAGGGTTTCACTTTCTCTGTATCTTTACCAAGACTTGTTGCTGTCTTTGTGATTCTAACCATTATAGTGGCAAGAGTTGGTGTTTCATCGTGGCTTTGATTTGCATTTTCCTGGTGACTAATGATGTTTACCGTATTTTCCTGTGCTTACTGACCATTTGTATATCTTCTCTGAAGGAGTAGCTATGCATGTTCTTTTTCCAGTTTTTAATTGGTTTACTTGTCTCTTGACTTGTCTTTTTATTCTTGAGTTGCAAAAGTTCCTTCTGTATTGTGGACAGAATTCCTTATTAGATAAATATGACTTGCAAGCCTTTTCTCTATTTTGCTGCTTGTCTTTTCACTTTCTTGGTAGTATTTGCAGCACAAAAGTTTTATCCTGTATATTATAGTCCAATTTATTTCTCTCTCTCTCTCTTTTTTTTTTTTTTGCTACTTATGAGCACTGATCACATTTTCCATGATTCTAACAAGTGAAAAGCAGACTTGTTTAATATTAAAAGGAAAACCTGACTTTAATTTTACGTATGTAGCACAGTGGTGTTTAATTTTCAGAGATAGTAAGTCCATTAAATTAATTTATTTAATAATACTTCCATAGTGGAATTAACCCTCTGGTTTCTGTATTTGTTAGTATGACACTTCGGGTGGTAGTCAAGAATACTTCCATGCCACCTTTTCAAATGATTTATAATGAATGTGCGCACCAGTGGACTTATAACTAATGGCTGGATCACTTTCCTCATTGTTATGGTCGTGAGTCTCTCCTGAGCAAGTCTCTCCATGTATATCTGTATGCACATACATGCATATACACATACAAAACATATAACTTGGAACCTTTAAATCTAAATAAAGAATTAAGACTTTTTAAAAAGACTTGAAAAAGTGCAAGTGGAGATAGAGTACAAAAAATTTCATGCAAATAAGGAATAGACCAGCTTAATTACATAAAAATTAGACCTGTTTCTAGTGGCAAGGATTTCTTATTTTTTGAAGGAGGAGATCTTGTAGCGCCTGAAGGTTTTGTAGTGGTGTTATCATCCTATCCACTTGGGCTGGACAGAGTAGGAAGTAGCTGCAGGCAGCTCTGGAAGGCTGTCCTTTGTAGACAAGAAGTGCAAACTTCCTTCCAGGAGGCCAGCTCGCTCCCAGGCTTTGACCAGTAACACCCTTCTGGTTTTTGTAATTCTGTGCACAATTTACAAACTCTGGAACCCGCTCACCTCAATGGCTGTTGTCTTCCCCAGCACTAATGGGCGCTACTGGAGCTCACGCCCCCAGGGCCAGCGCCTCTGCACCTCCTCTTCCCTCTTCCACCCTCACTCAGCAGGCTGCCCTTTATGCTTCCTTAACAGGCTTCCTCCACCTCCCACGCAGAGGCCTGGGACTCAGAATGGTGAGACTCAAAAGGACTCTTGTTTTATTATCATTTCCCTATTGCATAGCTGCATATGTTAATAAAGCCACGAAAATTTGTATTGGCCGATGTTCCCAGAAACCAGGCAAGAAGGCCGCAAGGAATTTATTCATAGGCTGTGCCCTCATTATAGATGCCTTTTCTGTTTGGCTGCCTGGCTCCTGGGGTAGGGCAGCGTCTAGACACAGCAGAGATGGAGTAGGGGAGAAGGGAGGTGGGGTGGGGTGGGGTGGAGGGGCTCCAGATCTTCCTGTAGAATGTGAGCAGCAGAGTTCAGAGTGACACCTAGGAACTGTGTCTACAGGTTGGGACAGTTGCTGACCTCCTGTATTCCTGTAGTGTTTTCTCTTTCTGGTAGAAATGATTATAGACATCATCTTATCGCCCACAAACTATGCCACAGTTTACAGAGGAGCTGTTAGCAAATACTGTTTGATGATGAACATTTAAGAAGAAGCTTCCTATTTTCCATGGCATCTGGTGGCAGCGTGAATGCACATATTTGAGCAACCAAACACTGTTAAAAGGACACACTTCCCAGCCAGGCAGAAGCCATGAACCTTACCTGTTCTAGTTTCCTGGCTCCCCGCTCCCATCCCTTCCCCCTCCCTTCTCCTAGCCTTTTTGGCTCTGTATTACCCCAGATATGGCCTTGTGAGTATGAGCAGGACTATCATTTAACTCAATGAGATAACTAGAACATTCTCATTCTGCAGTGGTTTTTCTTTTCATCACCATATTAACCTTTTACCTTTAACTTACTCATGTCAAAGAAGGGGAAGATTAGCATGCATAATTAAAACCCATGGTACCATGCCCATCTGGGTACATGCTGCTATCATAGATTCTCCTCTGGAGAGGGGAATCCTCACTGCTAAGTAGCCTGTCCACTGCCAAGTGGCTGAGTCACCTCCTGGGCAGGAGCCCTACTGGGTAGTGTGCGGGATCTACTCCAACATAGGAACCCCGGAGATAATCCTAGACTGAGCAATGATGGGACCATTGTGCAGGAGAGTATCCGTATTAGCCTAAGGATGGAACACCTTCTTACAGAACATATTTCTCTTTGTGGCTTTTGTTATAGAAAGGCAAATGATTCCAAAGTGGTGTTTTCCCTTGATCAGAGTGTGAGGACCTCAGGTGCTAGTTCTCAAGGGACCTTTGTTTTCTTCCCTAATAATTCTGCCGTTTACTCCACCCGTGTATATGTTTTCCCCACAGTTAAACTATCCTGAGTCTGTGCTGTGAGGTGAGTTACTTCCTTGTTTCTAAATATGGGAGAGCAGCTGGATTCAAGCACATTTCCTGATTTCCTGTGGCTTGCCATGTGCTTGTGTGGCTTATCGCCACAGCTGGTCACGGGGGAGGTGACCGAATGTATGCAGGCCCCATTGCAGTTTATCTTAATACGCAATCAGGTGGCAAGGGTCACTGTTTAAAGAATACATTATGAACTTGTTTCTTTCCTTTCCACCACTATCATCTATATCCCCATCAATCCACCCACTCTTTAAACATGTAATCGACTTCCCCTGTTTTGGTTACCAGAAACTGCTCTTCTGGTAGAAAGCATTCATGGGGACAGCTTTCCAAGGCTTCCTGTGGTCCACACACATGGAGCAGTAGGGAAGGAGACCCTCAGCAGAGTCAGGGACTAGTGAGGACTAGAGGTACAATTGCATGGATGTGGGGGGCTGATTTGAAAGCAAAATCATCTCATCTCATTCTGTGCATTCAGATACTGAGAAGAATCTTCATTTGGCCTTCAGTGCTGACTTAGTGAACATATTGAGTAATGTATCTAATACTTTTTTTTTTTGCGCATCTTTCTAAAGAGCTATGGGAAATTAAGATAACTGGGGATCAAGAGGATATTTTATTCAGAACAATCAGCTGTCTCCTGTCAATCCCTCATCCTAGTCCCACTGCAGTTTGCACCATGTTTTGATTTTGTTTTATTGCATTTTTATGATGCTGGGGATCGAACTGTCACCCGGCTAGCACGGTGCTGGCTTTGGTGATAATGGAAATTAAAACCAAAGTGGCCATATGAATTCACAGGGGAAAATCCTTCACTGAAAGGTGAGAGGAGATAACAAAAGGATTCTGGCTTCAGTAGAGCAGGAGAGAGCACAGTGTGATGACAACCAGATTGACCCATTGGCAGAAGAATGGAGACCAGTTTTGTTTTTGTTTTTTCTTTGTGGCACCAGGGATTGAACTCACGACCTTGCGCTTGCCGGGCAGGCACTTAGGCCACTGAGCTAGATCCCCAGCCAGTTTTCGGAGACCAGTTTTATGGGGTGCTGTGATGGGCTGAGGCCTGGTCAGTCATTATCTTGGTCCTGCTTTCTCAGCATTGGAGGAATCCTCATGACTCCAGGAGCAGTTTGGTTCCCACGAGAGGAATCCTCATAACCTGGGGCCGTCTCTGTCATTGAGGCTCTCCTGGAACTCACGGTGACCTCAAGTTTAAGGAACGGAGGCTTCTGGGGATAGGTGTTCTCAGTGTTGAAGGCTAAGGAGACAGGATAGGTAAATTGAGGACTGAAAACAGATTGTTCTGCCAACTTTTAGACATGCGTTCCCTACTTGACTAACATGCCAATAAGCAGAACTGAAAAAAATTTAACCTAGAGTTTTGTAAAATGAAGGTCAAGTTTTGTTCCACTTGTAGTCACCTCTGGGCATCTCTAGGCCCAAATGAAGAGTCATGGTTTTTAGCAAAGTCCTGCTTAACGTGACTCCTTTAAGTCCCTAACTTTTAATGAGTAACAGGTTAGGGGCCTATGAGTTTATCTTTGGTTCTTGTGCTCGTCTTTGTGGTTTCTCTGTCCCTGTGGTATCTCTGTATCAGAACCCAGGGCCTAACATACGCTGGGCTTACACTCCAGCACTGAGCTGCACCCCAGTCCTCCTACCCTGGGCTATCCCATTCTCATTAGATTTAAAATAGTGTCTCCTCAAAACCCTGTTCCTTCAAGCAACCTCATCTTACCTGACACTCACCTTTCCTGGAAACACCCACGGCGGAAGTGAAAATCCTGTGTGTAATGGCAAGTGTTTGACTATTAGACCTGGTTACCCCACTGAAGGGTCACCTCTCCTCATTTCCATCTGGTTGACTGGTCCCTGCTCTTCAGTAGCTGCACACATTAGGACACATTAGCCAGAGAGAGGAAGGGGAATTAAAATGACTCAAGCTGTTTGCAAGTAGCTTTGATTTAAAAGGCATTTAGGAAAGAAGGTTAACAGAGCCAAAATACAGAATGAGGCCATCCATACACACCAAGTCTCTACGAAGTCTCTAAGAAGCTCAAAGGGATCATTAGCCTCCATCAGGAGGTCCTGCCCTGCAGTCCCAGGACTCCCTCTGCGGGCATGGTACTGGGAGACCATGCCTATCAAAGGCAAGGCCTTATTTATTATCTGCTGTCAGGATATGATTTTTGGCTCAAGTATGTGATGATTTCTTGGGGTTTCAGTGAATCTTATACTTGAGCATGTCTCTGCTTTTCATCCATCCTTTCACTTCCTCTTACGAGCCTCTCTTTTTTGTTTTACAGTAATCCCCTACTTTTCTGCAGGGGATGAGACCCAGGATCCTCTATGGATGCCAAAGCCTGCAGTTAGTACTGAACCCTATAGATGTGTGTGACTCCTATGCATACATTCCTATGATAAAGTTTAGTATATAAATTAGGTACCTAAGAGAGTAACAATAATTTAACTTACAATAAAACAGTCATAACAATATACTGCATCAAAGTTAAATGGATGGGGCCCCTTCCACAAGGTCTCGTGTACTGTACTCGCTCTTCTTGTTGACTCATAGCAACTGAAACTTTGGAACACAATGCCAGGGAAAGCATAACCATGGATAAGAAGGATGTCCTGTCTGTCTGCCTTTCTTTCTTTCTTTCTTTCTTTCTTTCTTTCTTTCTTTCTTTCTTTCTTTCTTTCTTTCTTTCTTTCTTTCATCCATCCATTCATTCATTTATTGAGCTCTTCCTGTTTTCTAAAACCCTGTTGTGGGTGCTAAGGACACACAGGTGAAGAGGTTAATTCCCTCACCTGGATAAGCCCATGTTTTCTTCCCACCCCATGGGTTCCCCGCCCCCACAGCTCACTGTGGTCACTGCCTGTGTTACCCTGCCACACGCCCTCCTAGGGACACCGAGAGGAGCAACCAGGGCTTCTCCGCAGAGGCGTCCATGTGACAGAATTCACTACTGTTTACATTGGCCATGTGAGTGTATACTGGTCTCTATTACTATCATATATTAGTCTGTATTAATATTTACCACCTAAGAAAAGCACTTTAAACTTGTTTGCCTCTACTAAAGGCTTGTGACTATTTGAAAATGAAAAATACTTGAAAGTTTGTTAAAGACTTTCACAGAAAAGGAAAAGTTTGGTAAAATTCTCACTTATTCAAATAAAGTTTCCTTTGCTCCTTTCTCTTTTGGCATTAGGGATCCCTCTGTCCATCTTTTAATTTTTTTGTGCATACAGCAGTAGCCAGCCCATTGCAGAGATGGCTGTGGGCTTTTGGTAATTTTTTATGGCTACAGAGATTCTACTAAATTTTGAGGCATTCTATTTAAAACACACACACACACACACAAACACATGTGCATGTGCACATCTGTGAACGTGCATATATATGCTCTCCAACATTCTGGATATATAAAAGTCAGTAGGCTAATGATAATAAAGCACAGTAGACAGGGTTTAGATTTATTAAATGCCAAAGGATAGTAATGTTAAATAGCTTTAAGTTTAGATCAGATATTTTAATCGAGCCTTTCTCTCCCCTTTTTTTTTTTTTTTTTTCATTTTTGGCTTTTAATGTAAAGCAAGAAAAATTGCTCTGGACATAAGATGAAAATAGGTTAATTTTTTTTAAATGAGATCATTTGGAATGTTACCAAATGGTATGTATGCAGTTTCAATGTACCGCCTTAGATAATTTCAAGTGAAATCATTAAATGAGAAGAAAACAAGGGGATTGGAAGAGGTTTCACTTTAGCACTAGGACACTCAGAACTCAACAGATAATGACCGGCTCACCCGCATCACCTGCTGGGTTGGCAGAGCTGGTCTGCCCAACACTCCAATAACTGAAATATTTCAGTCTTGATTTTTATTTGAACACAAATGAAATCAAAGGGAGAATTTGTTAGACTTGAGGGACATATTCTCATTTGTGGTTCCCAGAATCAAATCAGAAACTTTCACTGCAGCTGTGGGTCCGATCGAAAACATTTACAAACACCCAATTGACTTATCATAGGCAAAGACTTGTTGCACTGATTGCTGGCTGGTACAGCTGTGATATATGACTACTTTAAAAAGTGGCATAAGAATAAAGCCACAACTGCTTTGATTGGGTGCAAAACTATATATTTTTTTATACTCTGAAAGAGAACTTCCCACTCTAATTCTTTATTACCTTTAACGTTGAAGCTTAGCTTTTTCAGCACACATTTATTCCTTGCAAATTCAGAATGATTAATAAAATGGAACACCTGGTGCTCCTTGTATGTTTTTTTAAAAATTCATTCCAAGTTGATGCCCTGATCACCTCCACCTACTTAGCTGTGAATTTTAATGCGCATAGTTCATTCTCCAGACTCTTGTCAGTTCTCTTTCCTGTTTCCAGGTAGTATACTGATCTAGAGGGAAGATACTAGTTAATTTATGATGTTAGTGTCAAATTCAGAAGTCAAAAATATCTTCAAAATGGCTTTAGGAGAAAAAAATGTGGCGGGTATGTGTATGTAGTGAGAGAGGGAAAAGAAGGAAGAAGAGTACAGAAAGACCTAGTTCTATGGTTATAAACAAAATTCTTCTTAGGGCCAGGGATCTAGCTCAGCGACCTAAGTGCTTGCCTGGCAAGCACAAGGTCGTGAGTTCAATCCCTGGTGCCACAAAAAAAAAAAAAAAAAATTCTTAACATTTATGTTACTGTGAAGATTGGTGTCATCTGTTGGAAAGCAGTATTAATAGGTTACAGATATTCCTTGTTTAATGACCTACCTGTTTAATAACTTTTCAAACTTATGGTCATTTTTTTTTGTACAGTTCTGTACATTTTGTTTATAGAGCATCAATTATTTTTTGGTACAGACACCTAGTTTACAGTACTGTAATTTTTGCTGATTGCATTGTACAGGACAGTAGTATAGTTTATGTTCTATTATACACTACAGTACTACATGTAAGAGTTATGCAAATAAAAGTAAAGCCATCAAGTCGGAGTTTCCTTTCATCATTTCTTTGTTCTGAATATCGTAACATACATACTATATACAATTCCTCATTTAGTGACCTGTTCGCTTAATGACCCTGTTCACAGGATTTGGTCATTAAACAAGAAATGTCTGTATTTAATTTGACCCAGATCTTTGATTGCCTTTCTCAAAGACATTGGCTTGATTTCACGGTTTGCTTAGTTACTCCTGTACTGTTCTGGATGAAGTGTGTGTGTGTGTGTGTGTGTGTGTGTGTGTTATGTGTACCATGGAAGTCACCATATGGTTCTTCTTTAGCAAAGGATCATTCTAGAAGGTTCTCATATATCTAGAGAGAAGCCTGTTCCACCTCTGCTTCTTCCCTTGGAGAGAGTCTCCCATCTCTTTCCCTTGTAATATGACCAGCGTGTCCAGCAGGAAGAATGGGGCCTGACCAGAGCTTGTGCTGCCTCTCCGGAGGTGCAGCACCCGTGGACCTTCATGTCCTTCCTCAGAGTGGGGCAGGGAGTCGTGCCCCACTGAAGACACTGTGCTCTGCCCATTGCGAGAATGAGCTTAGGTCCACCGCCCAGAAGCAGATGAAACTTCACATGTAATTCCCCTAGAAGAAGAAGCATATCCTGTGCTGCAAAGAACTTAAGATTTGTCTCGACGTATATGTGATTCTGTTCTTTGCTGCAGCTCAGATGACAAAGCAGCGAGGGAGAAAACATTCAGTGCCCGAGCATCAGGTTCTCAGTTCTCATCACAAGAAAGGAGATGCATTTATCCCCAATTCACTGGGCCCCTCATTGCAGTTAGAAGAGGGAGTGGCTACGGGGCTCACAGCTGTGCATTCCCGTGTTGCCCCATAGGAGGAAAAGCCAGACACACAGCATCAGATGTCTGTGGAGTAACATTTCCACTTCGGCCTCCATCCTTGGCCTCTGCTCCAGCAGGTCTGGGGCTTAATTGTTCTCTGTGCAGCCAAGAAAACAGCCAAGAAACTCTTCATTCCATTTTGATTTTGGCAAGGCAGAGAGAGAAGGCAAAAGGAGAAGGCCGCTTGCCTTTATCAGACGCCAGCAAGAGTGCCAGGCCCTGAGACGGTGATGTTGCCATGTGATCTCATTTCTGGTTCCTGCTAGGTTGTTTCCGTTCACCTGGTCCTTTTGGCCTGCATGGCTGCTCACAGAGTATTAGGTAATAAAACCCAACACCTGCAGGAGTCAAGTTTCATATGTGGAAGGTATTTTTATGCCCAACCAAGACCTTTGTATCTTTGAGGCTGGCAAATTGGCGATGAAAGATTTTAAATGAATCTGATCACTGGAGACAGTGAATGGTTCTGGCGTAGTGTAGTTGTTTCCAGAGGCCCCGCTAGTTCAGGATTGAGATTGTGTGCAATCTGGAGAGGGAATGGTCAGTTAGTACTGTTTACTTTAGTGCCCTTGCCAGTGTTTCATCCTTTGGTATTTACTTTGTAGCTGGAATGAGTGTCTGTAGCAGACCGTGGAACCAGAAAAGGGAGAGTGGGATCACACACCTCCTGTGTGCCTGCTGCAGGTGTCATGCGGTGAACATAGCTGAAGCGTGACAACTGCGCAGGCCCTGTGCAAAGCCATGAGGATGAGAGGTGCGCCAGCACCGAGCACTCCCCTGAAAGCTCAGTCCAGAAGGCAAACAAGGCTGTGGAAGATAATTTTCAGTGCAAGGCATCATGATATTTGCAAGGTTTGTACAATCTAGATGGAGAACAGAAGAAAGAATGCAATTCAAGGAAGAGATGGGAGGGCTGCTCACAGAGGCGACATCTGCATGAAGGTTTGAAATCTGAATAGGTTTTATCAGAGTATTTAAGAAGGGAAGAGCATAGAAAAGGTGCAAAGCAGGGGCAGCATGGCCGTTCAAACATTTGAGACATTTCCATTTCGCAGGGGCAGGAAGCCACTTGGAGGAGTGCTGAGGCCGGGGTTTCCCAGGGGACAGGGAAGGAATCATTGTCTGGGTGCGGGGACCGGGCCAGGAAAAGAGCAGGGACTCAGACAGGCATGGTGGCAGGGAGCAGAGAGCTGTGGTGCCCCTGGTGTCCAGCTTCTCTCCGGGCTTCCCGGCTACCACACTACACTGG
The DNA here is from genome assembly GCA_004365215.1 of Cuniculus paca. NCBI lineage: Eukaryota > Metazoa > Chordata > Mammalia > Rodentia > Cuniculidae > Cuniculus > Cuniculus paca. The sequence goes on from RJWT010002849.1 coordinate 29,728, forward strand.
ACCATTCCCTCTCCATGTCTTCTCCTCGCATCTTGTCTTTTTCTTCTCTTGAAGAGTAAATATAGTAGTTCCACCCCATCCTCTGCTTTCTGCTCACTCTCCCAGGTCCTTGATGACTTCTGATGTGGGTAACATGAGTGTTCCTCCCTTTCTGCCCGTCAACTCTCACCACCTCCTCTTCCTGCAGGAATCATCAAGATGGAGGCAAAACAGAAATGAAATCTTCCTCTATATTTCTCCCTGATCCATTTTCTCTATTTTCCTTATGCCTATTCATTCTGTCATCCAAATTTTAGAGGCTTAAAAAAAATCATAGAAGTTTTTAATCTTACCTGTTCTTACCCCCTCTCTGTGCATATAAAGCTCACTCATAGATTCTCTCACATATGTCTCTCCATTTTTATTTATTTAGGTACCAGGGATCAAACTCACAACCTTGCACTTACCAGGCAAGTGCTTAAACCACCGAGCTAAATCCCCAGTGCCTCTCCATTTTTACTTAGGCATCAATTAAGTCGCCACTGATTCCTCTCCATTTAACCTGTGGAATATGTCATCATTCTTTTCTATCCTTCTGGCCTGGGCTTCAGTTTGGACACTCATCAGCTCTTGCTTAGGTCTCTGCAGTAGACTGAGACTGTTCTTACTTCCATTTCATCCCGTTACAGTGCCCCTGCCAGACAGCCTTCCGAAGTGTGTCTTGATCATTCCACACCGTGCACAAACCACCCAGGGCTGGCTTCCCACTGACCCCATTTGGTACAGACTTCCAAAGCCAGCACCTCAGATGACACATTTTGTCCCTATCCATTGCCCCAGTTCTGTTTCTCTACCGTATAACCTGACGCTCGTTGCTAAACTGTATGTTAGCTACATGGTTTGACTTCACCACCAAAGTTACAGCATGAAGAATTTTTTTGAAGAGCCTGATGATTACTCTGGGCATGGAGACAGAGTAGAATAGTGTAGCAAATAGAAAGTCTGAGCTGGGAGGGAACAGGATTTATTGTTTAATGGATACAGAGTTTCCACTGGGAAACATGAAATAGTTTTGGAGATGGATGGTGGTGATGGTCACCCAACCATGGGACTCGACTTAATGATCATGAAGTACAGTGTAAAAAGGATTAAAATGGTAAATTTTGTTACATATGTTTCACTGCCATAAAGCCCCCTTGAACAGATTTACAGTATAAAAGTGAGAGGTTTTTGAAGACTGGGGCAAGAAGGGATTTTGAAGATTTTTTCAGAGAGAGCTGCACTGTTACAGAGAAGGAGCACTGCCCCTACCCAAGATTAAAGAGCATGGCTTGAAGGATACTTCCGGGGAGTGTCATGAGGAGTGTGGTGGTCTGCTTGGGAGGGGAGAAATGGGTTCGCAGGCTGCTCTAGTGACCCGGTGAGAGTTGCCACCATGCTGCATTCATTCTACACTTGGCCTCTTTGACCAAATAAAGCAATGTGTGTTTCCTAAGGCCCGAACCTAGATCAGATTCCCACAAGAGGGCTGGTATGCGTTTGTCTTAAATGCTGCCTCCCGGGGTCGCCTAGAGATGGACAGATCCTCAGCACAAAGGAAGGTGGAAACCAACTGACTGGTAGATTCACGGGGGCACTGGAGGAACTAATTGCCCCAGTCTGAGGCAGCTTACCAGGTAAGGGGATCAGAGGGCAGAGACAAAGATCACCAACAGTTGAAGGTCTTTGAAGACCTGATGCGCAAATCCATGAACTGACGGGTCCGACAGGACAGTGAGTAAAGAGGTGATCTTGTTCTAGCTTTTCTCCAGGGTCTGAAGGGCAGCTGGTGTATTGGAAAGAAGGCAGCGGAAAAGGGAGGACTGGACTATACTCCTTCCACTCTTTGTTTCCTAGGGTCGGGCTCCTGCCCCTGCCAGGGAGAGGAAGGCCTCGCCTCCCAAGGAAAGTGCAGTTGTGGCATCTCCTGCAGGATTAAACCTCATTTTTGAATCAAGACTGTTTTGCTCTTTAAAGGGGCTGTAAGCCTTTGTGTTCAAGAAGAGTTATCAGGTTATGGGCCTGCTTGAGTTTTCAACCAGAAACAAGGGAAAAGCCCATTCGTCCCTGGCAGGTTTAAAGAGAGAATGGAAAGGAAAATAGAGTTGGTTTTGTTACACTCTAAGAGCGCTGATTATTCAGGGTAGTGCCTCTCCACATGGGCCCTCCAGACAACATGATATTCTTCAGCACCCCAGGGAGAGTACAGTTCCACCCTTGGGCTTTGGTTCCTGGTGTTACTCCTCTCTACACACTGTTTTTTAATTTCACTTCTTGTATTAAGGGCATGCTTATACTTTCCTCATCATTCATCTAGATTTAAACTGCTCAAGGCCAAGAACTATGTCTTATTTATCTTTGTGTCTCACCTATCATCCATCTAGCCTAGTACTTAGCAGACATTAAAAAAAGAAAAAGTATAGAATGGTCGCATGACTGATGGATGAAATAATGCACAGTTTGATAGCTAATACGTATTGTGTTTATGAAGGTAGAAAAGACAATGTCATTGCTTTTTCCCCTATTACCAAGCTGAGTTTGAACAGGATTTATCCAATTCACAAATCCCCCTTTTCCAATGCTGAGCCTTGGAGGAAATGTTGTTCCACACTTCTCCGTCACAAACTGGACTTTTTCATCTTTTATTTTTTTAATGGGTGTACGTAATTGTGATTTGTTTTTTTAAAAATTAGGTAAAGGACACAATATTCATATTTAGCATAGGAAAATTGAAAATATAAATAAGCATTGCAGTAGACAGATAATCACCCACAGCCCACTCCCTCAAGCTGCTATTGTCTCTCATTTTCTTCATGTTATTTTATTTCTTGAAGTAGTAGAATAGATCATGTGTGGTAAAATGAGTGTTTGTCTTTTTATCTAAGGGACTCTGAAATGTTCCCATTGTGTGTACAGGGGAAAGAGTAAAGTCCTGGTTGGGCAAACCTGTCCCTGAATCAGAGTAAAAGCTAAGAGTGAGTAGGAATGAGTAATTCAACTATTGCTATGTGAGAAGGCCCCAGGCAAAATGAGAGAGCTGGCTGGGGGACCAAGTGGGGTACGCAGCAGACATCTGCGGTCCCGGGTCAGCCTGACTCCTGATCCCAGGCCAACCTGTCTCGGGAACTGGCTGAGATGGTGATTAATATCTGAGTGAGTCTAGGCTAAAACATAAAAGGAGCTTTTTCTTTCCTTTTTTGCCATAGCAAAAACCTCAAAGCAGTGGTTTTCAAACAGGGCGATTCCACCCCTCCCCGTGAAAGTCTGACAATCTCCGGAGTCATTTTGGGTTATTAAAACTGGAGGACAGCACTGCTGGTGTTTAGTGGGTGGAGATTCCACATGTTGCCAGATGTGCTAGAATACACGGCCCATTCCCCCACCGCAAAGCCACCCTGACCCAAATGTTGATAGTTTCAAGGGTGAGAAATCCTGCTTTAAAAAGAAAGGCAAGAAAACACTTGAAGTTATTGCTTGAAAGAGAAAAGACTATAAAAATATTGATTGTATTATGTCTCACTTGCCCATTGAGATGTCAGTTTGAAAACCCTTCTCTGTGAGTCTGGAATCCATCAGGGAGATTAAGGATGCTAAAGGTTTTTATCAGTGATCAGTGTTTTGTGCATTTTCAAAAGGTCAAGAGTTGTCATAAGAAAGGGCAGAAAGCACTTCCCATGCAAATCATACTTGAAATGATCCCAAGTAGATTTTAAAAACTAATTTCGTTAAAGTCAGTGGTGCAGAGAGCCAGGTGGTTGTTAATCTAGGGTCAAAACTGGGGAAGTGGAGGTGGAGGGAGAAGAGAAATATTGGTGCTTTTTTCTAGCTTTGCTCTTTATGTCATTGAGACTTTTTTTTTTAACTCAATGAATCCCTTTGTATTTGTCCTAGTGTTCCTTTGTGTTTGTACTCAGGCTTCAGAATCACCAGTGCAAGGTTCAGAAGCATCATTATGTACCTGTGACACTGACCCCACTGTTTATTTTCCAGCTATTAAGTACTTTGGGGGAATACCAAGAGGCAGATGTGTGAGGATCGCTCCTGTGGGTGGGTGATCCAGCTGGAGGTCAGGATAGCTCCCTGTGGTGGGGAGATGCAGGGGCAGCCTGGAGGGGGAATTCAGTACTCAAACAAGAACCAGATCCGCTGCAAGTGAAGGCAAAGAGGCTAAGCATACACCTTGAGAAGCTTTTTATTCTTACCTGTCTCCTCCTCCTCTTCTTCCTCGTTCTCTACCTCCTCCTGTTCCTGTTCCTCTCTATTCTTTTTCTTCCTTCTCTTTCCTCTTCTCATGATTAACTGAGTCAGTGAACTTGATTTTCATGAGCTACTTCACAGACACACAGAGAAAAAAAGTAACTTGGCAGGAGTAGGGGAAGCAGGGAAGAGATCTTAATTAAATATCACAGTTGACTGCAGTTTAGTTGCTGACTAGAAACAGGTAGTTTTTCCTGAGAAGCATGTACAGTAAGTCAGGAAAAGAACCATTAGCACTCCTTCCATAAGATCTTATTGATAGCACCACATTAATTTTAATCACTTAATTTAAAATGATCTTCTATCTCTTTTATTGCCGGTCAGTAAACTGTGAGTGTTTGACACGTTGCATGTTGTAAGGAAAGCATTGCTTCTCTGGCCAGCTGGGTTACAGCCGTGAGGTTTCCTGTTTGACACCTGCCAAAATGCCCCATAGATCAACGCCTGCTATACTCTTTCTGATTGTTCTGCCTATCGTCTCGTTGTTTTAGTTTCTTAACTCTGCTGGACAGAATTATCAGAGTCGGTAGCTGACTTATTCTCTCATGGTTCTGGGGGCTGAAAATCTGGCCAGGGTGTGTTGGGTGGACTACACCTGACAGATTCTCTAATGGAGAATCTTTCTTCTTCCAGCTGCTGGTGAGTTCAGCGCTCTTTGGTTTGTTTTTTGACTCTATTGTTTTTCTGTCTTTACATGGCCTTTTCCATGGTATCTATGTCTTGTCCTCTTCTGTCTCTAAGAAGGATACTTGTCATTAGATTTAGGGTTCACCTGGGTAATCTAACATGGTTTCATCTCGAGATCCCTAACTTAAATCTTCAAGACCCTTTTTTTCCAAGTAAGGTCATCTCTGCAGATTCTTTGAGTCAGGATGTAGACATAACCTATCTGAGGACCACTATTAAATACCCTTACTCTGCTATTTCTCTAGCTCCCATCTAGCAGTCTTCTTTGTTTTTTGTTTTCCAGAATTCTATCTACACAGTTGTTACTAATAAATGTCTATTGATTTGAAAGTGCAGCCTTAGAAAGTGCAGCCTTATTTTAAAGTGACTCAAATTAGCACCTGGGCTGATGGCCCCACCTTGCTTCGGAGATATCCTGTCATTAGCTCTCAGGGACATGTAGACATGGACACTTCCACTTGCAAACCAAATGTGTTTCAGATGACAGACGAGCATCCAGCAGCCACACCTAAAGGAAGAGCAGTCAGTAAATTACAGCCCTTGAGATTGTTGTTTTTCTAGGTGTTAATCTTTGGGCCGTAATTAACTTCCTAGGTGGTCTTAAAGGATTAGTAGCTTCCATCGAGGTAAAAAATCTCTCCTTAAATTGACCCTCCTTACCCTTTAATAATTTAGGTGCCTTCGAAGAAAGAGTGAAAAAAAGTTGATCTGAACTTTAAAAATAGAGGGAGGAAATCATAACATTACCGTGCTTGCCCTTGTTTGATCTGCTGAAATTGAGCAAGTTGTAAAACAAGGGCCAACACTGACGATGGAGAGTGGTTGTTCATGGAGCATGGTAGAGAGGAAAGGACATCTCAGGGTGGCCAGACCTGAGCTTTAGGCCTGGAGATCTATGTGTGGCTCAGCTGCCACTTGTATGTCTTGGGCATGCTTAGTTTCTCTGGAGTGACGTCGAAGTTTCTTTCCTGCCTTTCCAGGAAGCCAAGTGGGTTGAACCAAGTGTCACGGCTCTTGCTTCTCTTTGTGTTTAGAAGCTGAGTTTGGCTGGCCGTTAAGCAACACAATGGTGGTGTTTCTGTTTCTCTTCCTTCACCTGCTTACAGCCGAGAGCTACAAGGAGACACAGATGGTGAAGATTAAGGAAGAGCCCATGGAAGTTGACATCCAGGACTCGCGTGTCTCCATGTCACCCAACCGCAATGTTGGCTACAGCACTTTAATGGGGCGTGAGAAAACCGAGCCCTTACAGAAGATGCCGGAGGGCAGAGTACCCCCAGAGAGAAACCTCTTCAGCCAGGACATCTCTGTGAAGATGGCTTCCGAGCTTCTCTTTCAACTGTCGGGTACGTTGAACCCCAGAAAGATGTCAGTAATTGGTGATTACTGGGAGGAAGGACCCTATAAATAGATTTTTTTTTGTAAACTTTTTTAAAAAGCCAACCCACATGATAGAATTTTCTAGACGGAAATCAATTTTGTTGCTTTCACAGGCACACTGTCACCCAAACTAGCAGCTAATACAGTGCTGCCAAGTGAAATCTGTACCAGACTTGCTTTAATAAATAGTAAAGAATCATTTGAAATTGCAACACTACGATTTTGTGCAAACGATCCCTGTTGACTGGCATCAACACCTCACCTCTGATTGTGTTTAGGCAGTTGACCTGATTAACAGCCTTTTTGTTTTAATGGACAAAAGATAGACTTTAGTTTACGCCAACAGTGATGAAATTACCATGGATTCCAAATTAGTGTGATCTAAATTAATGAGGTTTTGTTTCTTACCAAAACAAAGGAAAAGCAAAAAATGAAAGCATGAGGACTATTTCCAGCTACTGCTTCATAGAACGTTTTCAGTAAACCAATTTCTACTTAGAACACTTGAATTTCAAAAGTGGAATGATTACCAGCCCAGTGGAGTATCTTGATGAAATAGTTGAGGATCCTAAAACCAAACTTGTCACTTTCATTGACTCTCCTAAGTCCCATGCCATTTGTCTCTAATTTAATATGCCATTACTCTGAGCATGCTTGTGATTGATGATATGTGCATGTATAATGTTCACTTTTTGATAGCATTGGCCTCCTCACTGCAGTTTCCTCATCAATAGAGTTTGTTCCTAATGTTTACTTTTGTTTTGTTATGGATATCAAAACACCCATTAAATACCATATTGATCACCCCTCCCCCAAGAGAAATACTAAAAGGTTAAAGAAACTAAAATCTCACAGTTTACCTTCTCATGGGCTTGGTGACACCCCTAGCTGTGCAAGTGTCACATGAACACGGTAGCCCCACATTCTCAAACAAAGGCTCTATTTGCACAGATCTATTTGCAGTCATAGAGATCATCAATTTAATAAACTTCATAGTACACATAGGTCTTTGCAACCTCCAAAACCTCATGAGATTCCACTTTTTAAAAGCTAAAACCTACTGAAAAACAATACTACTTTGATAATGAGCACTGTGATGAAATTAGCAAGAAGTGAGAGTTGAGTGGTTTTTTTCAGAAAGTTCCAGTCTGTAACAGTGCATAATCATGGTTTCCTATCAGCTTCGAACTTGATGTCTGAGAATTCTCCCCCAGCGCTGTCAGAGCCTGGGTGACCTCAGACAAGTCATTTGACCCCCACTTCCTGCTCTACAGGAATCCTGGCTGGCAATTTGAATTCACCTTTATTGTCATTGTTGAGGGAACAGAAAGAAAGTGTCCATGGAAACATGCATGCTATGGGTTTAGATGAGTACTGCAAAGTGTGGGACAGATGTTGTAAAACTTTGTTTACATTTTCCTGAAAATCCACAAGATTAGGAATTTGTCTTGCCTGCCATTGACATGTGAAACCCTTGTTCGGTTGCCCAGGTTTTCTCTAAAATACTTGAAAGAAGGCATTGAGAACTATGATGGTCTGGGTAGAGTCCTCACATCTGAGCTGGATTGGGAAGGCCAGAGATCAAGTTCTGTGTGCTTGAAAGCTAATTGAATCATTTCTGACAGCTGGGAGACGCAGACATCGGGACACTAAGGGAGGGTTTACCTCTTCTTGTCTAATGGTGTGTTTTTGTCGCTGGTGACATTTATCAGAATAAACAGTTGATGACGGCAGCACCAAGAGGTCTTCTGGCTGTTTTTATGGCCCCTCTCACAAAGGAGCCTAACAATGCAGAATAAGTAAAGGTTGTTATCAAAGCCAGGGGCTGGACAGTTGCAACAACTGCAGTTTTCCTGCTGAATCAGGAAAGCAGAAATTTTCAGCTGGGAAAAGATAGAATAGAAATAACTGTCTCTGTGCCCACATGTGTGTGTGTGTGTGTGTGTGTGTGTGTGTGTGTGTTGTCTACGCGTGTGTGTACACTTTCTGAAGCTTGATTAAAATCAGACGACATGCCTGAAATTTATTAACTAGTTCCTTTTGATTGGTTTCCAATGAAATATTTTTTGTGGATGTGGTCTATTTGCTTTTGAGGCATCTTTCTCAGTAAGATAGGGAAGACTGGGAGGGTTAAAAAAGAAACTAAAAGAGAGCCACGAAAGAGAGAAATGTTGGGGGCGTTTCAGCTTAATCTTAAAAGTTGGAATTTGAAGGTGTATGTTTCACGCTTTCTTCTTACAGAGAAAGTGAGCAAAGAGCACAATCACACGAAAGAAAACACCATCCGGACGACCACCAGGTAAGCTGCTGTGAGCGGGGCGCCCTTGGAGCTCACGCTGTGTGGACCTTCAAGTTCGCAGCACTCACGTTCCCCAGACCGCTTCCTGACACTGCATTTGGGGAGTCACGCCTTCCCCGCCATGTTTCCCAAGAACTTCTGGGTTGGTGGAAACCACACAGAGAGACCAACAAGTAGGAAGACTGTTCATAGTCATTAAGTATCTACTAAGTGTCACTTGCTGGAGAATTTTGTGTTGTTTTATTTTTCACAATAATTTTGTGAAGAAGATGTTACTGTTATCATCTTTGCAGAATTTTTCTTTTTTTCTTCCTTTCTTTTCTTCCTTTTCTTTTCCTTTCCCTTTCCTTTCCTCTCTTCCTTCTCTTCCTCCCTCCCTCCTTCCCCTTTCTTTTCTCCTTCCTTTCCACTTAACTCTCTCTCTCCCTCTCTCTCTAATTGAATCCAGGCCCTTGTGGATGGGAAGCATGTGCTCTACCACAGAGCTGCACTCCCAGCTCCCAGAAATA